>JAPYYM010003013.1:0-11633 GCA_028534135.1 Potos flavus
GGGGGGGTGTCAGGCACCCCGGTCAAGGGGACAAGCACGCCTCAGAACTCTCGGATGGGACAAACCTCAGGTCCCCACGTCTCCTTACCCTGGCTGACGGGATGCCTGGACCTGGTGACCGACGCCATCCCAGGGCCCTGGCATCTGCCACTCCCGCCCGAGATGCGGCCATGTGTCCCCACACACGATGACAAAAGACGGTTCAGCACGTGCAGTGTGTTCCCAGCCCACCGCTGCCTCAGTTTCCCCGACCATACGAGAGGGATGGCAACACTCGTTCCAAAGGCTGGGGCAGGAGCATGTGACGAGAGGCAGCCGGGAGACGCCAGATCCCTTTCTGCCGCCCTCGGGGGGCAGGGGTGTGAGAACCCCGTGACTACACACACTTTGGAGTTAATGCGCCGGGAACACATTTCTGGGCAGAGTCTGCACATTCCATCGGATTATCAAAGGAGTCCGTGACCCAGAGAAAAGGGTTAGAAATGCCCACCCGGCATCTCCCGCTTCCTCGAGGTCACGCGCTCTTGTGAAGGACCCCGCGGGGCTGAGCTCCAGTTCCCGTGACTCGGCGTGACTTGCTCCAGTGGCCGGGGCAGGAGCACGTTCATGTCTGGCTGGGAAAGTCAGATTTCAGCGCTAGCGACCGGGCTGTTGTCCGCACTTCGCTCGCGGCTTGTGACTCTGGGCCGCCAGAAACGTGCAAACACCCCGAAGCCTCTGCCTCGCGCAGAGACGGGCCCAGCCCCGGCGGCGGGCAGGCATTCGGACGCCCGAGAGCGGGCGGTGCGGTGGTGGACACACCGTGCGGGCACCCCGCAGCCCCCGGGGGGGGTCACCGCCTGGAGCCGAGGGAGGAGAGCCGGTCAACCAGAAGCCCGGGGGTACGGCCCTGGCCGCCCCTCCCACTCTGGTCATCACCCCAACCGACTTACCCTCACGTCGGCTGGCCCCAACCCACGGCCAGCCAAACCTGTCCCCGATCCGTGCCCCTCACCTTCAGGACCCCCAATCTCCTGCCCCCGAGGCAGGAAGGGACTACTTCTTGTGGGCCAGGCATGTGGCCGCTCGGACCCCAGCCCGAGAGGGAGACCCTGGCCTTCACCTGCCGCTCCTCCTGCCTTCTCCCCATTCTCTCGCCCTCCCACTCTTTGCTAGGCTGGGAAAGAACAAGTTCGAGGGCAGCTCAGGACATAACAGGTGAACACAGACAGAGGGTGGTGTTGAAAGTAAATGACGGCGCGGGGGCCGTGGCCGGGCGTCCCCGCGTTCACCCAGGCAGAGCTGTCACCGATTCCCACTTCGCGGGTGCGCCAACTCTGCTGAGCCCCGAGCGCATTCCCGATGCACAACCAGGTCTGTCCACACGCAGAGTTTAGGCACCCTGACGCCAGGGGGACACCGTCTCGGGTCACACGTCCCCGGGGGGAACACCCACCCCCGCCCCACACAGATTTGCCTGAACCCGGGGCGTGGTGGGGGACTAACCCACTCTAGGGGACCCTCGGCAACCCCCGTCTGTGTCCCGCGAGAAGGCAGACGGAAGGGGGGAAGGGGGCAGAGGAGGGTAGGCGCCCAGCAGTCTGCAGCCACTGGCCTAACACCTGTGTCGGGGGTAGGAGTGACCATGACGCGGCAGAGAGAGAAGGACCCTTTGAGACCCTTCTGAGAGCCCCTCCCTTGACACAAAGACCCCGGGCAGGTTTCTGGACTTGGGCCCACTCGCATGTGCTCTCCTACCTCAGGCCTCTCCAGATGCCGACGCGCCCATTTTCCAGAGAAAGCTGGCCCAGGAGGGCTGGGCACACTGCCCGAAGCAAACTGAGGCTGGCGAGAATCCGCACTCCACTCTGAGCGACTTCTGCCCGAAAGTCAAAGCCAGAGTCACCATAGTTCCAAGCCAACGCTATCAAGATTTTGTTTAGGGAGAATGGAAGCCTGGCTTGGCGCCAGATCCCACACGGCCATGGAGACTGACAGAGCGAGTTTCTCTCACCGTTCCGTGCGCTGGGAGACCCCAGAGCCACGCGAGACGAGGGCCCCACGGTGGTCGCTGCGGTCAGACCTACCAGAAAAGGGCTTCATGCCCACACATGTCACCGGCAGGACCGCACCGAGCACCAAAGCCCACCCGCTTCACAGCAGCATTTTCAGGAGGCCAACGGTGTGGCGGGCTGTGTCCAGGGCACTGAAACGACCAACCAGCAAACCTGAGAACTTTGCTTGAGCACCCACGACACAGCGCCAAAGGAGCGGGCCACCAGGCCCTCCGACGGGGTGCCACGGAGCCTGGGGCCCACACTACTTGCAGGGGTGGGCTCGACGAGGAGAGGGGAGCAGAGCACCCTTCCTCTCCTCGGGGAGAAATTCTAGAACCCGGCCGTTGTGGGTTACTTGGAGGCCACTCAGAAACTCTGGGGCTTTTCGCTGCCTTCTCAGAGGCCCCTGCACGCGCGGGTCTGCCTCCCTGGACACCCATAACCTTTCTTCCCTGCTCAGTTCAGAGCCGCCCGGGCTGGCAGCTCCGACTTCTGTGAGCTTTGGACTGGCCCTCGTCCCTTTCCAGACAGTGACGCCCTAGACTGGCGCTCATCCTGGCACGCAGGGAGTCCCTTTCTGCAACGGGAAGTCCTCTTTCCATCAGAGAAAGCCGCCCACACCTACGCACACTGAACACGCTCCCAAGGCAGTTCAGGGAAAAAGTCACAGAGACTGATCAGGACGTGGAAAACCTCACCCCTGCCCACAGCTCCCACTGGCAGGGGTGCCGTCAACAAGACTCCTGGCCAGGCCCAGCAGTGCCACAGTGCCACGGCGCACGGGGGAGGTGGGACCCACCACCGTCCCTCTGCCATCTATCCACTTAAACCTGGAAGTTTAGGAAAGGACTTATTTTTAAAGACTCGAGAGAGACCAGGCCTTTAGAGACATTATCTGTTTCACCACAGACTGGGCCCAAACACTAAATCATACTGGAATACGATTACTATAATCGTATCAAAAAAAAGTTCTCTTGTCTGTAGAGGGGTTTTTCCTTTCCAATCCAATGTGTTGTCCCGTAAAACCCTCATCTCAAAGCCCCACCAGGAACCACTCGAGGTGCTCGAGCAGACTGACCTCCTTGATTTGGACAAATGTATTTTTGTTTAAAGCTGAGATCCACATCCCGAGATCGCTCCCCAGAAGGCAAATAACGGTCCTTCCCCCCGCGTGGCTGCTCTGCCCGGGGCCTTGGGAAAGCGTGTGGTGTCAGGTGGCCAAGCGCGACTGCACTGGCTTCTGCCTTCTGGACTCACCGCTTCGGGAAGTGTGCTCGCCTCGCGGCACAGGGTGGCTCGTGCAGGGCGCTCGGTCCACACACTGCGGAATCCCCACGGCACCAGCAGGCACGGCCCACCGGAAGCCACTCCTAGTAACTGCACGGTCCCCGAGTTTCGCGGCCAAGACCCCAACTCTGAGCGTAGCCTGTGGACTCTAGACCCGTGGGCTCTTACGAACACCCAGGCAAATCCTCACGTCGGTGGCAGCTCTGAAAGCAGGACGCTTCCATCCTGCGAGGCTCCTCAGAGGCTGGCCAAGGGGGAGGCAGGCGTAAAAAGTGCCAACGGCCAAAACAGAGAAGAAAAATCACACCATGTTTGGTACAAACGATTTTTTCCTGAAATCCCACAAGACAATGGTTTTTGCAAAGCACTCATAGTTCACCCGGACCGTGTCCGCCAACACGCCCAGACTGTGCCCGCGGTGAGGAACAATGACCAGGGCTGGCTTCCAGCACAACTTGGGACCCCCAAAACCCACCCTCCGCCCCCGACACACACAAATTTCATTTGCAGCCCACTGCCCCTCTGTGAGCACTTGGAGACTGCTGCCTACAATGAGTATTGGTTTCGCTGGAGCCAGCCTCTGCTGACTCCTGATAAGCCGGTTCCGAGAGCAGAAATGAATGACTTTTTTCCCCCTTTAACTACAATGTCCGTGTGAGCGGTCAGCCCTGGGAACCTCAGACAGGAAACGCGCTTTTCAGACACTGCGCGGATGCTCACAGGAGGCAGGGGATGTGCTCATGAATGGACGAGGTGAGGAAGTGGAACACGCCCCCCACCCCCCTGCCCCCCTGCCCTCCCCTGCCCGAGGCCGGGGCAGGGGCCCTGCTGACTCACCGCCCGGTTCCCGAGACGAGGTGTCCACGAACGAACGAGACGCACGTGGGTTCCGCGCGCGCCCGCCCGCGGCTCGGGGCCCCCCGCCCCCCGCCAGCCCGCGCCGGTACTCACGCACGCAGAGGCAGGCCACCAGCTTGGCGGCGTCCTCGGGCACCGGGCAGGTGGGGAAGAGCGGCTTGAGCAGGTAGGTGGCGAAGACGAGCGCCACGATGTACTGCGACGACGGCCGGATGATGAGCAGCTCGATCCAGAGCTTGAGGAAGGCGGGCAGCGGGCCGTACACCTCGAGCATGTAGGCGTAGTCGCCCCCCGACTTGGTGATGGTGGTCCCCAGCTCCGCGTAGCAGAGCGCGCCCACGATGGAGAAGACCCCGCACACGGCCCACACCACCAGCGCCAGCCCCGGCGAGCCCGCCTCCTTGAGCACGCCGGTGGGCGTCACGAAGATGCCCGAGCCGATGATGGTGCCCACGATGATGGCCACGCCGTTGAAGAGCGTGATGCTCCGCTGCAGGGTCACGCCCTCCGCGCCCTCCGCGCCGTCTGCGCGCCGCGTCGCCAGCATCCGCTCCCGCGCCTGCCGCTCCTCCTCCTCGGCCGCCGTGGGGGCCGCGGACGCGCGCCGCTTCGGGCCGGTGCCCGCCATGCCGCCGAGCCGCCGGCCGGACCCGCCACGAGGCGCGCGCCGCCGCCCAGCGAAGACCAGCTCCCAGCGCGGCTGCCGGCCGCTGCGTCAGGGCGCGCAGCCGCGGCCGCTTTTATATGGCGCCGCAGCCCCGCCCCTGCCGCCGCGGGCCCCGCCCTTCCGCAGGCCCCGCCCCGGCCCCGCCCCGGCCCGTGCCGCCGTTACCCGGCGGTTAGAGGGGCCAAGCTCCCCCCCGCGCGGCGCCGGCGCGCACCTGCTCTTGCGGCGACCGGGCTCCGCGGCCGGGCGCCCCCGACCCGGACTGGGAGCTGGGGTGCCTGCGGCTCAGACAAGGCCGGCCCGCCCCCGCCCCCCGTGCGAGGGCGCTCAGGCCCGGGGGGGGGGGGGGCGCGCTGGGCCGAGGTGATGCCCCCGCCCCTCTCGCCGCCACCCTGCGGGCCTGGGGAGTATGAGGATGTTCAGAACCGGCCCTCCTGGGGGAAACTGGGGGTCCAGGTTGGCCCTGGGGTACTGAGTCATGTCCTGAGTTCCTTTCTGGGCCAATTGCCATTTTATCCTAAGGGGACCCTCCCTGCCAAAGAGCAGAGTTCAGGGGCACAGCTCTGGAAGCCGCCACCTAGACTTGGGGAAACCAGAAATCTGCATAAGCTCATTTATATTGCCTTAGTGGGGGACTCCTGGAAGGAGGCCCCTGAGGACCCTGCCCCCAAATCCAGCAGGCTGTAGGGTGAAGGGCCTTTAATCTTTAGTTTCCAAAGATGAAAATGGCTGCAAGTTCCCCCAGTCACCAGTCACCCCCAGGGCCTGGAGGCAGGAAAGGATCTGAAACACTTGCTGATTGTGCTGACACCGGCGCAGGGAAAGAGCAGAGAGTTCCATCCCGGGGACAAGGCACATCACTCTGGACCTGCCTCACCGGCCCCCCAGCGGACCCCCCGACACAGTCGAACGTCTGCAGTGTTGGAACGAAATGAAATCCCGACAGCCAAAGAGTCACACAACACAACTGCTAACTGGCAAGATGTTGTCTAACGCGGTGGCTTAGGGGAAACAAAAAGCGGTCTATCCACTCTTGCCCTTCCCGCCGTCCTTCCAGAGTGGGAGGGCCCGACTGCCGATGGCCCAGCAGACTTCCCGAGTCTGGAAGTCGGGGAGGCCCCGGGCGCTGAGCTGAGGCCTCTCGTGCACATTCTCACTAGAGCCATCTCGTAGCTGAGAAACAGGCTGGGCCGGGTCCTGTAACTTGTCTGACCGGTGAGTGGGCCGGGACCTGGCCTGCTGAGGACCCCTGAGCCCCTCTGCCGCCCTTCTTCCTGTGGGTTATTCATCTCCAGACCGGTGTTAACCTTCCGTCCCGGCACCCGTGGCGGCGAAAACTTGACGGTCTCAGGATGGATGACGGCTTCTCAAGGAAGGCAAGCACGTGGCGGCCCTGGAAGGCCAGGCCCCAAGCACCTCGCCTGCACTCACACCGCAGACACCTGTAAGGGTGTGTCCCCGGGGCCGGGCCCTGCCCTGGACTTCAGGCACCCGACCCGGAGGGCGTCCTCCAACCGCAAAAGACAGCTGATCGGTCATGACACAGGGACTGTAAAACGGCAGCTGTGAGAAGCCAACGGGCACTGCCGGGACCTGGGATGCCGGTTGGGAGGAAACAGACAGGTCTAGTTCGGCTTTCCCGGGATGGGAATTACTGGGGGAGGCAGAGGGCCCCGAACGTGCACAGGTGACCTGAGTGCAGGGCTCCCGAGGAGACCTTCATGAGCTGTGTTGCAACCCCCCCGGGAGCGCTTTTGAGATGCCCCGAGATCCCCCGAGATCCCGGGGACCCACGGTTATGATGGGTTTTCGTATGAGAATGTCCTCCATTTCCTCCTGCCAATCTGCTCTGGACATGTTTGTATCTCGGAGTTCTCTGCGGCGCCTTGAATGGTCTTAAAACCTCCTACCCGAAATCCGACTCTAAAATCTTAGCCAAGAGTGCCATCTACTGGCAGTGTCCTTACGGACCCATTTGTCCCACAGATTCGAGGCCTCCGCTCCCCCAACAGCGGTCTTTTCAGTGCCAACCGGCGCTAGTTTCTCATTTATTAAAAGCCATGTCCTTTATTCTCACCAGGGCCTGTGGGGAGAATATCGTGAACATTTCTCTGTAGAGGAAAGTTCCCGGGAGTTTCCGCCAGAAGCCTTCAAGCTTTATGCCCTCTACCTGGTCATCCCGCTTCTGGGAATTTCTCTACGGAAGTGAGGACTGAGATGTATTTTGGCTCCATGGTTGTTTATTATGGCTTGAAACATGATGGCCAATATTGGAAATAAACCACACAGCCGACAGACTTGCTTTGGTAATTGCAGGGGCGTCCACCGGTGACATACCGTGGAACATCAGACATCAGGGCGTGCAAGAATCTTTTTCTGGCACAATCTAGCCTTGATTTATGGAAGATGAGATGGGATGTAACATTCCAAGGCCCCATGGGGCAGACTCCTGACGTGCTCTGGCTAAGCTGGGTCTCCCCTTCTATTTTTCCGAGATCTGGGAGACCTGCCATTTTGGAGGAAAAGCTGTTCCTGTTTCTTAAGTAGGAGGTGTACTCAGGCCTGGAGGCCGGTGCCTCTTCTGGGGAGGAACGTTTCCCAGGGCCTCTCGGAACAGGGAGGATTGGCCTTGAAGAGGCAGAACCGCCCTGGAGGGAAGAGGACAGCGAGCTAAGCTTCCGGGAAAGTAGAGCCACACCTGTTGTGAGTCTTGGAAATTACGACCCGTTTTAGGCGGGGCCTCTCTCTCCCGTTTGGAATCCCAGAGGCCCTGGGGCCAGTCTGGGGAGAAGAGAGCCCATCGCAAGCCCCCCCAGCTGCTGGAAGATGGGCTGGATGTTGGGCCCATGTCGTAGCCACTCGGCACACTCTCCCTGCCTGCTTTCTGAGCACCGTCCTGTCATCTCCAGAGCGACCCTGGGGTTCCGGTTCCTGGGAGCCAGCTGCAGGGCAAGGTGCAGGAAATGGGAAGTGGGGAGGGGCGGGGGAAGGGGCGAAGGGAGCCCGGAGACACAAACTGGGAGGTGTCGGCGCTGGCGATGGTGTGGTCGGCAAGGACCCGAGTTCCCAAGACTGGTAACTACGGGAGGTGATGGGGAGACTCCCCGTGGGGTCGTCTACAGCGTATACGAATGTCGAATCATTACGGGGTACAAAGATGACGTACCCATCAATCCTATCTCCATAAACCTGTTATGGGGGGACAGGAAGCAGTGTAATCCTCGGGTTTCCGCGCAGGCTCGTGAGCTCGCCGCTGGGTCCCACATCCGCGGGGCCACCGGCTCAAGGACGGGGCAACTCTGGCCCCTCTCTGGCGCTGGGTTTCCCGGGCTCGAAGGGGGGATCACGGTTCCCGCTACAGACGAGCACCGAGCACAGTGTCGTCACAGAACTCCACCGGTAGTGGTCACCAGTAGTGGTGACAGTGTCTAGGAAATGGCAAATTTGATGGATTGAACCCCGACCTGGGGACAGCAGCCCTCTCCTGGTGTGCGCGCGAGCGCGCGTGTGTGTTACGTTCGTTTTCTTCTACTTCCCTGTTGCTTCTAAACTTTCCACAGCGAGCGTACACTTCTTCCACGGTCTCAGTCTCTTTAAAGGCCTCCCATCACAGAGCCCCAGGGTTGAAGGGAAACCCCCTGGGGCACACACAAGAGCCACCTCCGAGCCCTAGCCTGGCGTGGGACTCCTCCTCCCTGGGGAAGCTAGCAGTCTCCGGGAAGTCGCCCTCCCGCTCCCCTGGCTTCGTCTCCTACTGCCCTTTGCTGACACACTCTGATTTTTGGGTCTTGGGGAAGAAAAGTGTGGCCCCCTCGCCCAGGGAGAGTTGGACGGCCTCACAACCTTCGATCACCAGACGTGGGTGCCGTGTCCTTCACGAATATTCCAAGCGCAGTCATCGCCCAGCGTGCTTCACCTAAAGCAAGCCTCGTCCTGTCCCCGACGGTCAAGAGAACGTGCAGACCACACACGTAGGGTGATTTTCTGCCTCGCAGACAGACCCCTGGCTCCGACAGACAAGGGGCTCACCTTGTCCCCAGGGTGTAAAAGGCTTCCTTCCCACCCCGGGGGTACTCATGGGCGCCCCCGCTTCGAGCTGCCCCAGCCGATGCCTGCTTCTATGCTCGTAGCCCGGCCAGTGGCCTGGCTTGGAAAGGGACCTCCAGCAGGTGTGTCCCAGCTTCCAGGGGTAAAGTCCCAGCTTCCCAGCTTCCCCAGCAGGTCCGCGACGAGGACCTGCACACACAGATGTGACCTTGCAGGGTCTCCTCCCTCCGCAGACGAGCCACCCCCGGGCCACCTCGCACCCCGATTTTGCCTCGCTCGTGGAGGGCAGCAGGGAAAGAGGTAGCTCCCAGCGCACAGCCTGCCTCCGGCGGCCAGTTCAGGCCCGCAAGAAGGAAGTGGCAGGGAGACCGTCCTGTTCCCATCGCTACTCCCGTCCCGAGTGGACACGGACAGTGGCAGGAAGGTCTGGGCTGCCTCTGTTCCCCCCACACCCGGGCAGCTAGGAGGACCCAGGCAGCCTCAGGATGAGACCCTGCCCGCTGGGCCCCAACACCATCCCGGCTCCCCAAGGCCCCTAGGGCAGTACCTGTGGCTCTGACCCCAGACATTTCCACCCTCTGCACGCAGCAGCACGTCTGTGTCACTGCATTCAGCCCTTTTGAAGTTCTAGAAGTGAGTGGGGCATGGAAAAAGGAAAAGGCCCATCGAAAGTGTAGCTCACACACCTTGAGGGCACAGAGGAACAGTCAGAGCTGCAAGGGGTAGGGGGTCCCTCCACCTTCTTCCCCCGACCTCTGCCCCAGACTTCCAGGCCAGCGGAGCAAACCCCGTCCTCTGAGCCGTGCATCAGTGCCTCGACCTTACCCTTGACCCCCCACCACGTTCTCTGGCTCCTACGGCCAGGGGGGCAGAAACCACAGTGCAGATGTTTCCAGCATCCAATGACCCCCCCCAACCTCCGCCGGCGTGGATCACCACTGGGCCCGCGTCTGGTTCAGGAGTGACGCGGAGCCCTGGTCACCGCTAGCGTATTCCACACTTGCTTATCACATCCCCTGTCTCTGCACCGCCTTCCCCGCCGATGCACACGCTGCGGGGACCGGGCCCCGTGGGCCCTGCTGTCTTGTTCAGACATATCCCGATTGTCTTGCACGCTAACTGGTACACGCCGGCCGGAGGTGTCTGAGAGATGGTTGTGGACATTAATGGCGGGGAAGCCGTGTGTTTCCTTATGGAATTGCGGATATGGATGTAAAGCCCGAACTATGCACTTGCCGTTGGATGTCCGCACCTTTGATTTGTGTTTATGTGTTCAGGGACCTGGAACACCTGTAGGGCGGCCCCTTCTGAATTTCCAGAATGTAGTAAAAGGATCAGAAGATTTCACGCTACTTTAAAAGAGCTTCCCTATTTCAATGCTCCTAAGGAAAAAAAAATTCCTGAACTGACAACAGGAAATTCTGATAGAGTATAATCTTGCCATTGAAAAAATACACACCCTTAATCTTCAATGCAACAGTCGGTGAACGTATCTTAAATGTGGCGGAAACAGAAGAGCTTTTTTCCTGTTGACACATATTCTAACACTCCCATGGACTTGGGGCCAGCATCTCCCTGCTTGGCGGCAGACGTGAGAGCTGGGCCTGTGCGTCAGTCAAGGCGCAGACAAGCTGACTTTCACACTGAACTTGCTCCCACCTTGCCCTGGGTTCTCAGCAGAACTTGTCCTGAAGCCTGCAGCCCAGCGCTAAGCAGGGCCCGGCCTGAGAGGCGCACCTTGCGAGTAGCCCTTTAACTCTGCGGAGTCTGGAGAGACCTACGCTCTCGGCAGTCCCGGTTTTCAGAGCTGCTCACTCAGGCTCCTCGGCAGTTCCTCTGTGTTTTGGGCACAGTGGTCGCTGGGCAGAGACCACACACACCAGGTCAGGTACAGGACTGAGAGCAGAAAGGCAGATCTGGGGATGTGAGAATTCAGTTCCATACCAGAAATCTCCGGGAGGATATTGTTCCCCACCCTACAGAACGCTTTCTATGGTGAGGGCCAAACACCGAGGCTACTTCATGCTCTCCACGCTGTTCCATGTCTGCTCCATGCTGTTCCATGTCTGCTCCATGTCTTCTCCATGCTGCTCTGTGTCTGCTCCATGCTGTTCCATGCCTGCTCCATGCTGTTCCATGTCTGCTCCATGTCTTCTCCATGCTGCTCCGTGTCTGCTCCATGCTGCTCCATGCTGTTCCATGCCTGCTCCATGCTGTTCCACGTCTGCTCCATGCTATTCCACGTCTGCTCCATGCTGTTCCATGTCTGCTGCATGCTGTTCCATGATGCTCCGTATCTGTTCCATGCTGTTCCATGTCTGCTCTGTGCTGTTCCATGTCTGCTCCATGCTGTTCCATGTCTGCTTCATGCTGCTCTATATCTGCTCCATGCTATTCCATGTCTACTCCGTGCTGTTCCATGCTGCTCCGTATCTGTTCCACGCTGTTCCATGCCTGCTCCATGCTGTTCCATGTCTGCTCCATGTCTTCTCCATGCTGCTCTGTGTCTGCTCCATGCTGCTCCATGCTGTTCCACGTCTGCTCCATGCTATTCCACGTCTGCTCCATGCTGTTCCACGTCTGCTCCATGCTGTTCCATGTCTGCTGCATGCTGTTCCATGATGCTCCGTATCTGTTCCATGCTGTTCCATGTCTGCTGCATGCTGTTCCATGATGCTCCGTATCTGTTCCATGCTGTTCCATGTCTGCTCCACATCTTCTCCATGCTGCTCCGTGTC
>JAPYYM010003014.1:0-11633 GCA_028534135.1 Potos flavus
ATACCACATCTTCTTTATCCATTCATCTGTTGATGGACATCTAGGTTCTTTCCATGGTTCTGCTATTGTGGACATTGCTGCTATAAATATTCGGGTACACGTGCCCCTTTGGATCACTACATTTGTATCTTTAGGGTAAATACCCAGTAGATAATAGACTGGTTCTTAAGTAGAGGTACTCATCGGAATCTCCTCACAGCTTAAAACAAAACAAAACAAAAATTCTTTGCTCCCGCTCCTGAATGCTCCAGTTTGTTAAGTCTGGGTGGGATCTGGGCTCTATGTTTTCTTGAGTTTCATAGATGATTCCGATGAACGATCCCAGTATCTAGTACAATGCTACAAAGGCCATCTGTATTATTCTTGACTCTCTAGTTAGTGTGATTTAATGGGAAGACCACATTACATCTAGTGAGCTTTCAGTTTTCTGAATTAGCTTGCTCATCTGTAAAAGAGCAAGCTGCAGAGCTGGACTAGTTCCTCAAACTGAATCCAGACATTAGCTATGATTGGGTGCCTAGATCAGATCTCCACATCACCCCTTCACATCCCCCGCCTCCCAAAAAGGTCATGGACACAATGCTGAATGGAGAGACGTCACCGTTGAGATCCTTGTTCTCCTCAGTAATCAATTACGATATAGGGATGTCTTTTCTCTAAGGCTGTTAAGTATTAGGAAATTGAACCTCTGTCATGATATAGTCTAAGAAGTAGCAAATGAGTCTTAAAACAGTGCTCCTTTGGGTCACTAATTATTCAGTGATTTGGGACTCAGAGACTCCTCAAGGGAAAAATTAAATCAGTTCACAGTAGGAGGAAAGTAATATATGGTCACTAATGATTTGGTTTACTCTTTTTGAGAAAAGAGACTAGAAGAAAAACCTACCTGAAAAGACATTGAAACTGAACACTGTGGCAGACAGTCTCCTTGGGAACCTTTCATCTGATATCTGAAGAAACAACAGCCAGCACTTCTGTTAAAACTGGTCACCTTGTAAAACTCTCTAGTTCCCACCTTTTCTCTACTTGTCCCACTTGACACTCTCTTCTACATCCTTCAAGAGGGAGACCAAGTTCAGCTCCTCTGTGAGGCCTTCTGTCTTTCTTGGGCATTTTGTTCCCACCTCCCCTGGTCATATATGTTGTAAATATGTCTGTCCCTTAGACTTCAAGTTCCCTGAGCACAGGAACTATGAGCCCTTCAAAGTAGAATTAACTAATGGTGGTGAAAGATTGATGGACAAGTAAGTTTTTCCTTATGTGCAGGGAATATGCTTTGCAATTTATGGAGTATGTCTGAAATAAACATAACCCAATCACCCCCTACCTCCCAGTATCTTGTGTATCAGCCAAACAGGTATTTAATTTTACCAATGATTTATTTGGGTTAAACATGGCCCATGCCTGAGGGCCTTTTGACAAGCTGAGCATCCTTAGGAAGGATGAGACCACTCCCTTGGAGTAAATGTGATTACCAAATCTTTTTTTTATCAGGCAGAAGGTAGGGTTCAGAATGGTTCAGTGACAATGCCCTGGGAGTGCAGGATTTGAAAGAGAGGTGTCACCTCAGGATTCTGAAGAGGACCAGCTCTGGGCAAAAGGATGTCCTACTATGGAGGACATGTTTTGGTACAAGAGAGTATTGCAGCTGGATTATGAACAAGTAGAATGTCCAAGTTGGAAGAGAATCCAATCTTTCATTTCAAAGAAGCAGCAGCTGAGGCCCAGGGAAAGGAAGAATTTTGCCCAAGTTCAGCAAGAGGACTTCACAATCCACATGCAAAATATCTTCATTAGTGATATAAGCAGTGCCCTTGTGCAGTCCTTGGTGCCACTGGCAAGGCAAAATTCTCAATGCCAGAGCTTTGCTCCACCTTCTACCAGCTGCTCATCAGAATTCTCCAGGACTCTTTCCTAAAAACCAAGGGATGATATTTTTAATATGAATCTGCATTTTTAACAAATGCTCTCAGGTGAATCCTATGCACAGCAGGTTTTTGGAACTAC
The DNA here is from genome assembly GCA_028534135.1 of Potos flavus. NCBI lineage: Eukaryota > Metazoa > Chordata > Mammalia > Carnivora > Procyonidae > Potos > Potos flavus. The sequence continues at coordinate 2,008 of JAPYYM010003014.1, forward strand.
TTGTTTATGTTATTAGGACTGTTTACATAGCTAACCATAGATTTTTTTGTTGTTTGGTTTTGTTTTTTTTATTTTTTGGTTGTGTGTGTGTGTATGCTTAAAAGAAACTTAGACATAGCATGAATCCTCTTATTTTTTTTCTTTTTAGTTACAGAAAAATTATATGTTACTAACCACAGTCCGCTTTCATGAAAAGAAATACAGAAATGAAAAAAAGACAAAGAAGTCAGAGAAAAAATAAACTTACTAATGTCACATTTTAGTGTTTCCTTGGCTCCTTCATTTTCCAAAAGAAGAAAACCAGATCTATGGAACTTAGTAACTCTTCTCAAAGGCAAACAGGTAGTTTGTGACAAAGCTGAGCCTAGGAATCTAGGCCCTCTGTCACTACTAGCCCAAACATATAGGACTATGTAAGCTTAGAGAAAAGTCTTGTGGGAATAGACCACACTGTTTATAGTGGTTAGCACTAGAGACTGATTCCTGATGTGGACTTTCATTTTATACCTATCTGTATTACTTGAATTTGTTCCAGTTATAAGCAACACAAAAGACTAAATTACCTGAAGAAATCCTCCTACTTCAAAACTAAACAATGTTATAGTGCATATTGCAAACAGCCCTTCCAACACAGAGCTGAGCTTGCAGAAAAGAATGAGAAATGCTCATGTGCTGAAAATCAGGGTGGCTTTGCCTGATCCACGTCTTCTCTGGGAGCATCAGCCTGAGACAGAAGAAGAAGCTTCTGCCCACAGCATGCAAAGGTATGAGTGAGCCCCTCACATAAGCCAGGCCTGGGTGGGCTGAACTCATACAGGAGAAGAAGGAAATGTTGCTATTTCTGCTGAAACTCAGGGTAGGAAAATTCTCCCTGAGAACTTGCACCTTGTGATTTATTCAAATAGAATTATATTTTATTCAGTTAAATTAGAAATTAATAACAAAGGTATAACTTTAAAAATCCTCTATGTTTGGAAATTTAGTAATACATTACTCAGTAAGCATTGGTTTTAAAAAGAAATACAAAATTATTAGTGTTTATAATTAAAGGATAATGTAAGCACTACAGGTTAAGAGATGTGGAACAGCTGAAGAAATACTCTTAGGTAAAATTATAACCTTAAATGTGTTTAACAGGAAATTAAAAAGATTAAAAAGTACAAGCTAACTCTTTAACTCAAGGGTTTGGAAAAAGAACAATGGAACAAACAAAGAAACATCATGAAAAGCAACAAAAATAAGTGCACAGATTAATGAGATGAAAGAGGAAAAATACCAGCAGGGATTAACAAAACTAGCAGCTGGTTTGTGGAAAATACTAGTAAGAAAGGTGTATGAAGGGGCACCTGGGTGGCTTGGTGGGTTAAAGCCTCTGCCTTCGGCTCAGGTCATGATCCCAGGGTCCTGGGATCGAGCCCCGTATCGGGCTCTCTGCTCAGCGGGGAATCTGTTTCCTCCTCTCTCTCTGCCTGCCTCTCTGCCTACTTGTGATCTCTCTCTCTGTCAAATAAATAAATAAAATCTTAAAAAAAAAAGATTAAAAAAAAGAAGGGTGTATGAAGGCAAAAAGAGAAAATGCAAGTATACAAAATACACAATAAAAAGGAGAAATAGCTATAGACACTTAAAAATTTTAAGATTGTTATGAATGAATATATACTAATGAAGTTGAAAACCAACCTGAATGTAAAACATAACATGTAAAATGTGTAAAAATTGACATAAAGAGAAATTTAAAAATTAAATAGACCAGAACTTCTGGAAAAGATGGTGGTATAAGAGGATCCTAATTTGCCTCATTCCACAGATACAACTAGGTAACACTCACATCAGTGCAAATAACCCAGAAAATGACCAGAAGATACACAGAACTGACCCTCCACAGCTAAATGTAGAGAAGAGGCCAAATCAAAAAGGGTAGGAAGGGCAGAGATGTAGTCAAGAACCAAACTGAGCTGCAAGAGAGATAGTCCATGGTACAGAGGGACACAAGCATGGAGAAAGGGGGTGAACAGATCTCATCCCAGTCACCCCAGTCACCCCAGAAATGGGAAAACCTGCACTGGGAAGATAAATTTCCATAACGTTTGGCTGGTTCTTTGAAAGGATCAACAAAACTGAGAAAGCCAGACTTTTCGAAAGAAAGAAAGAACTCAAATAAGCAAAATCGGAAATAAAACAGGGGAAATAACAACACGGTAAAAATACACAGAATTATAAGAGAATATTATGAAAGATTATATGCCAACAAATTGAACAACCTAGAAAAAATGAATAAATTCCTAGAAACAAAAAACCTCCCAAAACTGAACCAGGAAGAGGTAGAAAATTTGAACAGACTGATTACCAGCAATGAAATAGAATCAGTAATCAAAAAACTCCCAAGAAACAAAAGTCTGGGGCCAGAAGACTTCACAGGTGAATTCTACCAAACATTTAAAGAAGAGTTATTTTTCTCATGCTGTTCCAAAAAATAAGTGAGCAAGGAAATCTTCCAAATTCATTTTATGAGACTACCTTTACTCTAACACCAAAACCAGATAAAAATATCCCTCAAAATGAGAACTACAGGCTAACAGGTCCAATGAACATGCCATAAAAATCCTCAAGAAGTAGGAAACTAAATCCAACAATATGTCTAAAAAAATCATTTACCACTATCAAGTAGTATTTATTCCTGTAATGCTGGTGTGGGTCAGTATTCAGAAATCAATTAATGTGATACATCTAATCAACAAGACAATATAAAAACCATATGATCATTTCAATAGATTGGAAAAAAGCATCTGACAAAGCACAACATCCATTCATGATAAAAGCCCTCAACCAGGCAGGTTTAGAGGGAACATACCTCCACATGATAAAAGTCACTTCTGACAAACCCACAGATAACATCATACTCAATGGTGAGAAACAGAGATCTTCACCTAGGATCAGAAACAAGACTAGGATAGCCACTCTCACAACTTTTATTCAACATAGGACTGGAAGTCCTAGTCATAGCAATCAGGCAAGAAAAAGAAATAAAATGCACCCAAATTGGTAAGGAAGAAGTAAAACTTTCACTATCTGAAGATGAAATGATACTATATATAGAAAATCCTAAAGACTCCATCAAAATACTGCTAGAACTGATTGATGAATTTAGGAAGGTTGCAAGACACAAAATCACTCCACAGAAATCCATTTCATTTCTATACACTAATAATGAAGTAGCAAAAAGAGAAATTAACAAAACAATCCTATTTACAATTGTACAAAAAATAACAACATACCAGGAATACACTTAACCAAGGAAGGGAAAGACATATTCTCTGAAAACTATAAAACACTGATAAAAGAAATCGAAGATGACACAAACAAATGAAAAGACATTCCATGCTCATGGACTGAGAGAACAAATATCGCTAAAATGTCCATACTATTCAAAACAATCTATAGATTCAATGCAATCCCTATCAAAACCCCAATAATATTTTTCACAGAACTGGAACAAATAATCCTAAAATTTGCAGAGAACCACAAAAGACCCTGAATAGCCAAAGCAATCTTGAAAAAGGAAAACAAAACTGTTGATATCACCATTCCAGATTTCAAGATCTACTACAAAGCTGTAGTAATCAAAACAGTATGGTACTATCTCAAAAACAGACACATAGGTCAACGGAACAGAATAGAGAGTCCAGAAATAAACCCATGATTATATGGTTAACTAACCTGCAACAAAGAAACCAAGAATATGCAATGGGAGAAAGACAGTCTCCAACAAATGGTATTGGGAATTCTGGGCATCTGCATGCAAAGGAATGAAATTGGACTACTTTCTTACACCATACAAAATATAAACTCAAAGTGGATTAAAGATTTAAGTATGAGACTTAAAACTATAAAAATCCTAGAAGAGAGCACAGGCAGTGATTCCTCTGACATCAGCCATAACAACATTTTTCTAAATATGTCTCCTGAGGCAAAGTAACAAAAGCAAAAATAAACTATTGTGACTACATTAAAATAAAAAGCTTCTGCACAATAAAGGGAACAGTGAAAAAAACCAAAAAGACAACCTAGTGAATGGGAGAAGATATTTGCAAATGTTATATCTGGTAACAAGTTAGTATCCAAAAATATATAAACAACTTCTGCAACTCAACACCAAAAATCCCCAAATAATCCAATTTAAAAATGGGCAGAAAACATGAACAGACGTTTCTTCAGAGAAGACATCCAGATGGTTAACAGACACATGGAAAGATGCTCAACATCATTCATCATCAGGGAAATGCAAATTAGTACCACAATGAGATATCACATCACACCTGTCAGAATGGCTAAAATAAAAAATGCAAGAAACAACAGGTATTGGCAAAGATGTGGGAAAAAAGGACCCCTTGTGCCCTGCTGGTGGGAATGCAAACTGGCATAGCCACTGTGAAAACAGTATAGAGGTTCCCCAAAAAAGTAAAAATAGGATTACCATATGATCTAGTAATTCCACTACTGCCTATCTAACCAAAAATATGAAAACAGTAATTCATAAATACATAGGCACCCTTACACTTATTGCAGCATTATTTACAATAGCCAAGTTATGCAAACAGCCTATGTGTCCATTGATAGATGAATGGACAAAGATGTGGTAGATATATATATCTATATGTATAGATATATATATATAATTCAGCCATTAAAAAGTGTGAAATGTTGCCATTTGCAGCAACATGGATGGACCTAGAGGATATAATGCTAAGTGAAATGAGTCAGTCAGAAAAAAAAATACAATATGATTTCACTCATATGTAGAATTTAAGAAACCGAACACATGAACAATGAAAAAAATGAGACAAACCTAAAAACAGACTCTTAAATGTATAGAACAAACAGGTGGTTCCCAGAGGGAAGGTGGGTGGGGGGATGGGTGAGATGTGTGAAGAGGATTAAGTGTGCACCCCTCATGAGTAATGTGTAGAATTGTTGAATCACTATTTGTACACATGAAACTAATAAAACACTATATGTTAATTATACTGGAATTAAAAAAATTAAGTAGACCACTAAGTACACAAGATTTTTGGAATTAACAAGCTGTCCCTCTCAAAGCATAATATACACACAATGTGGTATGTAGCCTCTTACATGTGTCTCAACAATCTCTCTGCCTCCCCGATTCATACCCCTGTGTAATTAATTCCCTGCCCTTGAGTGTGGGCTGGGCTTTGTATTTGTCTTCTAACAAATAGAATATGGCAAAATATTTGAATGTAACTTCTGGTTTAGGTTGCAGAAAGACTGTGACTTCCATCTTGCTCTCTCTCAATCTCCTTTTCTCTCTCGCTTAGCTCTGTCTCTGGGTGAAGCATGATGGTGTGTTGTGAGTAGCTTTATGGAGACGCTCATAGGCAAGGAACATATGTCTCTGGCCAATAATCACTGAGGACCTACAGCTTGTGAATAGCCATCTGATTGAGTTCGGAAGTGGATTTCTGAGGCCAAGAGTGAAGAGACTGAACTTGGAAACAGTTTTTCCCTCAGGAGAGCCCTGACTGATGCATTGACTGCCATCTTATGAGAGACCCTGAGTCAGAGGCACCCAGCTAAGCCTTGACCACAAAAAGTGTGACATAATAGATGTGTGTTGTTTTATGTCTCTAAGATCTGGGGTTGTTACATGGCAAGAGATAACTGATATGTACACAAACAAAAATTGGTTTTACTGATGAATTCAATCAACTTTCAATGAGTATTTTCTATCTTATAAAACCTGTTTCAAAAAATAGAAAATGAAACTGCCCAGTTCATTTGTGAAGCTAGTATCATCATTTCATTAATGCAGACATGTACAGATCTGAAGTGTGTAATTAGGTGAGTGGTGAAGAATGCATACTCCCTAAACAATACACCAACCAAGATAAAATCTTTCTGTTATTCCAGAAAATTCCCCCATGCCTCCTTCTAGTCAATCTCCTTTCTCATAGGCAATCACTAATATCATAGGTTATTTTTGTTATTCTTCAAATGGAATTGTATATGTATGTACTCTTTAGTGTCTGGCTTATTTTGCTCAACATAATGTTTATAAAGTTAAACCATGTACCCCTCTCTCCCCTATTAATGCCAACTTTCCTCCATTCTGCACACCCATCTATACTCACAAATCCAAAATACCATATTAAAACAAGGTCAGATAATCTACCCAATTGAAAAAGTGATTAAAGTTGGTCTTTTAACTATAGATTAATGATTATGTTAAAGATATACAAAGAATTAAGATAATCTAGTGGCATCAAATCAGGCTGAGAGGTACGAAATTATTAAGCAGGTTATAATTTTCTATCTTTCTATAGAGCATAATACTACAGAAAAGGCAAAGTAAAAGAGGCTGCATGACTAAGGCTGATGGTCGAATTGTACTAAATAATTTTGTCTTTGGTATATATTAAAAATATCTTAATTATATGTAGAATTTTATCTAAGAATTATCATAGGGGTGTATAAAGCCCCTTGTAGATTGTTCTTTTTTGTAACTTAAGTTTTGTAATTATTTTTTAAGATTTTATTTATTTATTTGACAGAAAGAGAGAGAGAGAGCACAAGCAGGGGAGCAACAGGCAAAGAGAGAGGGAGAAGGAGGCTTCCTGCCAAGCAAGGAGCCTGATGCAGGGCTCGATCCCAGGACCCTGGGATCATGACCTTAGCCAAAGGTAGACGCTTAATTGACTGAGTCACCTAGGCACCCTAAAATTTTGTATTTTTAACAGACCATTGTTGAGGGAGGCACTGATCGTTGTAATTAACTAATAGTAGTCTTATGTTATTTTAAAATAATCACGCCAGAGATGACAAATTGTGGACATTAAGGCTACAACTCCTCCCCTTCAATACACAGGACAATATTACTAATCCATCGCACAACTTTACTGCTCTCAGCCAGAGCTGGTCTGTGAATCCTACTCTGGGCAGCCACCATCCATCTATTGGAGTTGGCAAAGGAGTGGAAACCTATTGAACTATTCAAATAACTTCTTAAAGAACATGCTATTCATAATAATGTATTGCGATAGAGAATGCTACTTTATTAAAATAGTGTAGTATAAGACTGTAAAGAAAAAAGGGACTTTGGGGGCGCCTGGGTGGCTCAGTGGGTTGAAGCCTCTGCCTTTGGCTCAGGTCATGATCTCAGGGTCATGGGATCAAGTCCCGCATTGGGCTCTCTGCTCTGCAGGGAGCCTGCTTCCCCCTCTCTCTATGCCTGCCTCTCTGCCTACTTGTGATCTCTCTCTCTGCGTCAAATAAATAAAATCTTAAGAAAAAAAAAAGGGACTTTGGAGTCTAAGAACGCTGGGTGTGAATCCTGGTTCCATATTTAATTTACCTCACGGCCTTGACAAACCACACCTCTTCTTCAAAAGAGGAATGATCATTGTTATCTTACTGGTTTTTTTTTTTTGCAAAGATATAGAAATAAATTTTTAAAGTGCTGGCAAATAATAGGAGTTCATTAAATGGTGCCTATTACTCTTACTATACTGGAAATATCACAGGTTTTGAATCAGGTGACCTATATTCAAATCTTGGCTCTGCTCCTTTACTGTGACTTTAGACAACTTATTTATTTACTCAATCTGTTTCCTCATGGGCAAAACAAACAAACAAACAAACAAACATCATAATAATTGCCCTGATGGGTTGTTTTGCAAGAATCAGTGCTAATACATGGAAATTGCCTAGAAATCAGTTAAAGCTTGACCAATGATAGCTTTATTTTAATGTTACTGTCATTACTATTTTTCCTTCCTCCTTCCCCCAAAACTCTGGAAAATAATTGAGAAAATATGTGTGAAACTCAGTTGATGGGGCAAAGGTGGTGGGGGCATAGAACTTGGAGAGCTTCCAAAGACTACAATTGATATTACCGTATTGCTTGAATTTTCCAGCTCTTAATTTATACCTGAAATTTAAAGGCAATATAAGAGCAACACTTTAAAAATGTGACCATTCATTAACTACATATAAAGATTTTTTTCGAATATTGATTCAACCATAATAAATAAAACTCCAAAGAAAGATTAAGCTATGTCATTGTGTGTATGAAGTAGTAAGTTATGTTTTATTCCAAACAATTCATTTATCCAATTTATTTATCCAATAGTAAGTTTTTTTTATTGCTATATTCCAAATAATTTTTTTAACCAACAAATTTGCATTGTTTTCATATTTTAGTTATGTTGAATAAAGCTGCTATAAACATTCCTGTACAAGTCTTTTTGTAGACATCTTTTTTTTCATATCTTTTGGATAAGATAAATTCCTACAGTGTAATTACTGAGTTATACAGTAGCTATCTATTTAACTTTATAAGAAACTGCCAAAACTATCAGTTTTTCAAAATGGTGAATCACTTTTACTTCAGCTGGTAAAGTAGGAAAGATTTGTTATTCTACAACATCACCAATATCTCTCACCTAATTACACACTTCATATGTGGTGTTGTCTGTCTTTTAAATTTTAGTTACTATAATGTGTATGAAGTGGTATCTCACTGTGCTTATAATTTGCATTTCCTTAGTGACTAATGACAGTACATTTTCATGTGTTTGTTTGCCATCCATAGAACTTTCTATGTGAAGTTAACTTCTTTTCCCATGTTTTACATTTGGTTTGTTTTATTTTTATTATTGATTTATGAGTCCTTTATATTTTGGATACAAGTCCTTTGTATATTATGTATTTTTTCTCAGTCAGTAGTTTGCCTTTTTGTTTTCTTTATGGGGAGCTAAATTTAAAAATGTTTATAAGTTCATTTATTTCATAAAGATCAATACTTATTTATAGTTCAAATTTTTCCTAGTAAATTATGAATACAACAGAACTTCTTTACCTTGTTTTGGATTATATCCCAAACCTACAGCAAACATTATACTTAATGGAAAAACGTTGAAAAAAATTCACTTTAAGGGGTGCCTGGGTGGCTCAGTGGGTTAAACCCTCTGCCTTTGGCTCAGGTCATGATCTCAGTGTCCTGGGATGGTGCCCCACATCGGGCTCTCTGCTCAGCAGGGGGCCTGCTTCCCCCTCTCTCTCTCTGCCTGCCTCTCTGCCTACTTGTGATCTCTCTCTCTGTCAAATAAATAAATAAAATCTTTAAAAAAATTCTCTTTCAGATAAATTCTACAATCCTCAGTATAGATCTGGACAATATTACAAGAGGAAAAAGAGGAAGTATAAATCGTGAAAGAAAAAGAGATAAATTGTTACTATTTGAAGATTGTATGATCATCCATTTACCTAGAAAAACCAACTGAATCAACATAGAAACTAACAGAACTAATAAGAGAGTTCAACAAAATTGTCAAATAAATATTAACATATAACAACAACATTCCTTACACCATGAATATAAAACTAGAAAAATATAATAAAGTGTCATTCACATGTTAACAAAAATGTATAAAGTGTCCAGGAACTAACCAAGTTATTCAGACAGTGTCCCAGTAGAAAACAGATGATCAAACAAATTTGATAATTAGAGAAGAAATGATGATGATGATGATGATGATGATGATTTGGTAAAGCACTTTGGAGCTTGGAATATCAGGCAGTGATTGTTATTCTTTTTTTTTTTTTTTTTT
>JAPYYM010003015.1:0-11629 GCA_028534135.1 Potos flavus
AGTGGGGGAGGGAGAGGGGCAGTGAGGGAGGGAGAGGATCAGTGGGGGAAGGAGAGGAGCAGTGGGGGAGGGAGGGGGAGTGAGGGAGGGAGAGGGGCAGTGGGGGAGGGAGAGGAGCAGTGGGGGAGGGAGGAGGGAGTGGAGGAGGGAGAGGAGCAGTGGGGGAGGGAGAGGGGCAGTGGGGGAGGGAGAGGAGCATTGAGGGAAGGAGAGGAGCAGTGAGGGGCGAGAGGGGCAGTCGGGGAAGGAGAGGAGCAGTGGGGGAGGGAGGGGGCAATGGGGAAGGGAGAGGGGCAGTGGGGGAGGGGGACCATGGAGGGCTTCAATGTTGAGATGAGCCCTGGAAAGGGTCCGAGTGTGTCTCCATCACTGGCCTGACAGGGGTTTGGTGTCCGTGCCTTGGAGCATGAGCCCCGGGGCTGCAGAGAGAGGGAAATAGCTGTGTGATGCCTCCTGCCTTCTTTTTCTTCTTGGACACAGGGTTTCTTCATCTGCCAATCACAGGAGAAATGATTTCCACCGGACAGGGTGATTGTAGGGATCGAATAAGATGATGTGTGCGTGGCGGTGGGCCCGGGGAGAGGCTGTCACACAGACCTGTCTGGGTGACAGCAGGGCTGGCCCGCCGTCACTCACGGTCGCGCACTCACTTGCCTTCCAGGCTGAGGGACGTGGCGGGGGCCCCCCTGATCAGCAGCCGCACGCTCGGCCTACACTTCCACCCCTGGAGGGGTCTGCACCACCAGGTCCCCATCATGTTCGACTACTTCCACCTGTCCGTCATCTCGGTGACCATCCACGCTGCCCTGGTGGCCCTGCAGCAGCCCTTGATCAGGTAGGAAGCGATGAGCACGGGCCCCAAGGTGCGGGGGTGCCGCTCTGGCTTTCTCGTTACTCTCCGTCCCCGGCACAGCTGAGGGGCTCGGGGCTGGCGGGATTGATGGGTACAGACCAGAGGCCCTTCTCCCAGGCCGACAGTCAAGGCTCAGGAACAGGGGGGAGGTGGGAGGGGGGCTGGAGAGGGCAGGGAGCTAGGGGCTGAAAACCTGCCAGCAGCGGATCAGACTAGACCCTGTGCCGGGCTTTGCTTTTTCTAACAGTGCTCTAGCTGAGAAGTCCCCGCATGTCCCAGAGACACACAGTCTTCATCACTGAGCCGGGAACACTCATGTGGCCCATGCACAGATTTTAGTGACTCTCAGATGAGGACGTGGCCAGGCCCGGGCTCCGTCTGCTGGCCCCTCCCCTGTTTGTTCCAAAGCAGGACCCCTTGCGTGGCCCTGTGTTCTCCGCATCAGTGAAACCCCGGGAAGTGCTGAGGTTTCAGGAATGCCACAAATGGAAGGACAGAGCCGGTACCTTGTGTCGTGTGCCTGGCATGGCCAGACCTACGCCAGGTTGCTTTGAAACCTTGCCCCTGCTCGTGGGAGTGAGTTGCTCAGGTGTGCAGAGGGACATTCAGAGAGAGAATCTTTCAGCCTGGAGTCTCGGAAAAGAGTTAACCTTCCAGGGTCCCTTCAGGACAGCTTCTCAGCTCTGGGAGTTAAAATGCCTATGGGGGAGACTCCAGTCCCCACTGATTATTGTTGGGTAAGGCCCAGGCTCTGATGGCCTGCTGGGGTCAGCGAGTAGGGAAGGAGGAACCTGGATCCTGGCCAGGGGACATGGCCAGGAGATGCTGCCGCTGGAGACCTTTACTCCGTCCCTGGGCCTCTCGGCCAAGCGCCATCCTGGGTTGTGTTTGCTGATGGGTTTAATTCAGACACTGACCTTAAATGGTAGATGGGATGCCTATGTATCAAATCAACAATAATTCCCAAGCCAAGAAGTGTCAGCCTGAGATAAAGGCTCAGTGGGCTAAAAAAGCTTGGTTTCTGAGAGAAAAGGGGGCACTGCCTAGGGTGGGCCTGTGGGGGCGGTTAGCTCAGGGCTCATGAATGGAGCCAAGGGCCCTGGAGGTGGAGAGAGCTGGCATCATGGGCTGTGCGTGTGGAGTGCCTGGCCCCTGGCACTCTGCTGGCAAGTGTGGACCTTCTCCTGCCCATCACGGAATGAGCTCCTCCATGGAAACTGAACCTCTGGAAGGGAGACCATGGGACTAGTCATCGTTCTTTCTCAGCGGCAATACCGAGGGTCTGCTGTGCCCCAGGAACGGTGTTAGGACCCACACAGTATACTGAAGAGTCATTGCCATAGACGGTTCCCTCAGGGAGTGCAGAGTCGAATGGAGGGAGCCCATCAGCTTGGATGGCGTTATCATATGGCAGATGCTGGGCAGAGTTTGACAGAAAACATTGCAGAAGCAAATGAAAGCAGACCCGAATTTGGGAAATTGCAGGAGACATAGAGTCCAGAAAGCAGCAGAGGGTGTGAAGACCCTGCAAGGCTTCCCCCTGGCTGTGTGCTTGCTCCAAGGCTTGGCAAAGAGTGGCCTTGGTGCCGACGTGAAGTCACAGTCTGTCTGCTGTCAGGGACACAGGGCTGATGGCCAGTGGTGCTGTCCTGTGTGAGTGGGCGGCTCTCCACCGGAAGGTGAGCCGAGAGCCCAGCTGGGGAAAGCAGAGCTCCCTGCAGGCGGTTCTGGGTCCCTGAGACGGAGCTCCTGAGCCTCGGCTGCTTCAGGCCCATCCTGATGTCTAGCACCTCCAGGTAATTTCTGGGGGTCCGCGGAGAGGTGTCTAACTTCTCTAGACATCAGTTTCAACATCAAAATAGGGAAGGAAGAAACAGAGGGAGGGAGGAAGGAAGGAAGCGAACTGAAGAAATGAGCAGTGATACCCAACACAGATGAAGGGGGTACAAAAAGAGGAATCACACCTTTGAACATGTGCTCAGTCACTGGTGGGTGTCCTAAGAGTTAGCCATTTCTGGAAAGGCTGAGCCAAGCAGCTCTGGGATGAACAGATCAGATCCGGGGCGCTGAAAGGCTTGGAGTCTGGCAGGGCAGAGACATACTTTATCCAACTCTAGTTCAACATGTAAACCATTCTGGGAGCATGATGTAGGATGGGGTTAGAAGTGTTGACTCAGGTGGGAGGAACCCAGGCTCTGTCCTGAGCCTCCTGCTGATTAAGCTTTTAGCTCAAGCACGTGATTTCAGCTCCCTGAGCTGCTGCCTCCATGCATGCCCGGAGGGTATTAGGAGGATTAAATGAGATCGTACACACAGAAGCCTTGGCGATGCCTTCAGCGGATTCGTATTGCGCGGTGTCTACCAGGTCGCAGGCCCTGATCTCGGCCTCCTGGCCAGTACCTCACAAGCACACACTGAATTGAGCAAACTGTAAGCGTAGGGAAGTAGTAGTTCTGCTCAGGGGAAACCAGGACGGGCTTTGGAGAAGAAACAGCCTTTGAGCCGGACTGAGGGGATAAGAGATTGTGACAGCGAGAAATAAATTGGGGAGGATAAAGGTCACATTTAGCAGTGTAAGTAATGACATGTTACAGAATTGAGAATCTGTCTAAGAAGGAGGCACGGAAGGTTTTGGGCAAGAGCATCCCTCGATAAGGCCTGTTTTGTGAAGACCCCTCCAGTGGCCAGAGTGGGCTGGGCTGGGAGTGACATCAGGGTAGAGGCAGGAGGACCAGCTAGGGTCCCACTAGGAGATTAAGTGTTCACACTGAAAAGCAGGTGTCACTCCTCTTGCTCCTGGGAGCCCTGATACTATCTAACGAGGATTTGGGATCTGGAAACGCCTTGTAGAAAATGTAACCTTCTGACGGAAAGAGCTCCTTGCAAATCAGATGCAGCAGAGAGGAGAGCACAGAGATACCCAGCGTCAGAGCCTGGCTTCTCCCGGCAGGGGAGTAAAAATAGAACTGTCTTCTGTTCTCTGGATCTTAGAGGAAGGATTTCCATTAGTTAAGCTCACAGTGGCTGGGAACAGAGGGAACCCTTTAAAACGATGGGAAATACCTGTCGAGTAGGGCGAAACTAGTCCTTCCAGAAATGTGCATTTCACAGCATCAGCGAAATCCAGGCAGGAAGAAGCAGGTGTGCAATTAAAACTTAACCTCAAAAGACTTTCCACCTTTCCTGAAACACCCCGAAGAAGAGAATCTGATTTTTAATCCTTCAATGGGGAGAGCTGGATTTCGTGGGAGGGATTCAGATCCCCTGGAAAGAGCCAGTCGAGCCCACCGTTAAGTAAAATAACCAGTCCTTCCAGTTATGAATTGGCCGTCTGTCCCCAAATGTGCTGTGAGCAACACGTTCTCTATTTTCCAGCAATGTTCCTTTTATCCATTTGCGTTTGCTTTAAATGGCAGTTCCAAACAAATCGGAGTAATGATTACATTACACTCATTAATATCTGTGGTGTTAGCAACAATAGCGATGTAAAGACAGCCACGATGGTGTGAGTGTATTGTATTTGTGGTATTATGGACCACAGCTGGAGCATTTATGGAATCATGACTTTCTGCCTGACGCTGTCCTTGAAGCCGTGTTGGGCTAAGCTCAAGGAATCCTCAGAGGCCCTGGGAAAGTGCTGGGACCCACCCTTCCCACGTGTCAGCCCTTCAGAAGCGCCCAGAGGCTAAAAACACACTCGTGTCACGAAGCTTGTGGGTGCTGCCGCTGGGCTTGGAGCCCGGGCGGACTGGCCCCTAACCACTGGGCCCTTCTCCACAAGGATCTCCTCTAGCTCTAGCTCGTCCTCCGTCACCCCGTTGGCTTTATAAACTGCTCTCTCTGCTCACTGTTCTGAGTTCGCCTTCATCCTATTACCTCTGCGTCCCTCCCTAGACCAAAGCGTCTCTGCGGAGAGGGCCACGCCTGCGTCCTCAGGCCACCCCACCACCTAGTTCTGCCGGCTGTGGGGCGTGCCTCTGGTACATATTTGCATAAATGAATTAAACAGAAATATAATAGGAGCTTTATTTCCCTGTCAGGATGTTAAGCAGGAATGCGGGTCGTCGCTTGGACGCAATCCTTCCAGGATTATTTCTCGAGCACCCGTGCTGGGGGGGCTGGGGTTGCCCGTTCTTCTAGCTTGGGGGGGGGGCTATGGTTTCCCTTTCTCCTACGAAGAACAGACGGAGGCTCAGAGAGGGACAGGGTTGAAGGAGCTCAGCCCCGACTGTGCCCCGAAGGGAGGAGAAGCAGGACCTAGACCGTGGGGGATAAAGCTCCCATCCTTCTGGCCCGGAGCCCAGCCCGTCTGTCCCTCCAGTCCCGTGGCCTCGGAGCTCTGCCTCAGTGTCCCTCGGCAGGCACGTGGTTGGCCTTTAGGGGTATTTCTTTGTCCACAGAGCAGGTTGTGTGCCATTTTGCCTCCCAGGATCTCATGCCATTTGTGCCGCCTTGTCGGGTCGGCACCCCGGGGGCGGGGGGCCATCTACTTCTCCATGACTTATCTCACAGTGCCCCACTAACGGCCCCAAGGGGCTGAGCGCATAGCGCCATGCCTTTCTTCACAACCTTTGTCTCCCTTTTCAATCCCCCTGCCTTTCAGTTTTACCCGTCCGGGAAGAGGCTCCTGGCTTGGTAAAGGCGGGCCAGACACGGGACCGGAGCAGTCCAGCCTCTCTCTGGAAAACCTGGTCTTCGGAGCTGGGTACTGCAAGCCGACTTCCTCGGAGGTAAGGCCCACACGGGACGTGGCCCCAGGGCCACCCTCGGTCTTGCAGAGGGGGATGTGTGTCTCTTCCTCTCCCCTGTCCATCCATTCCTGCCTTTTTGTAAAACATATTCCTAATGCCAGGCCCTGGGCTAGACACGGGCCCCAGGGTCCTTACACGCGTCTCTTCTGGGCGGTCCCCTGGGAGGCCGTGTTGTGACGGGTTTCCCTTGGACCATGTGGGAACCTGGAAAGCCCCTTGGCCTTGAATTGTTTTCAGACCCTGGCTCTGTCTCTCTCTTGCTCACGGTTCTGAGCCTCACTTTGCCCCCCTGAAGGGTGAGGTCGTGGAAACATAATTATCTTCTGGGGCGGCGTGGGTAGCCGTTGGTGTGGTGAATGTAAATTTCCTAGCCCAGGGCTGGTACTCAGTAGGCGCTCAGTAAATATGCATACCCTGACCTTTCCTTTGTTCTTTCTTCTCCATCAACACCTGTCCTTACGCCTCTGTGAGGCACTTGTCTTTGGCCACACGCAGCATCGCTCTGCCTGTATCTCTCCTAAGCCGACATGGGATTATTTTATCAGGGACCCGTTCAGAAAGAACCAGCCCGCATTAGTCTGGCTTCCCCGGAGAAACAGAACCAACAAGAGGTAGATAGATGGAAGAACGGATTATGGTGTTTCCGATGAGCACTGACGTATTTATGTATATGCAGTGTAAGACTATAAAGAGATCTGTTGAAAAGAATTGGCTCACATGATGGAGGCTGAGAAGCCCCAAAACCTGTCCCCTGCCGGCGGGGGACCCGGGAGAGCCGAGCTGGTGGTGGGGTTCCAGCCGGAGCTCGAGTGTGCAGGGAGGAGAACACCGGTGTCCCAGCCGGAAGGCAGGCCGAGAGAGGACATTCTCTCGCTCAGATTCCTAGCTGGTCGGGTGCCGCCCACCCACGTCCGGAGGGCCACTCCACACTCAGCCTGCCCACCCCCTGCCCCCAAAGATGCCCCACCCTGTCCTTGCAGCCCCGCCCCTGCTCCCGGCGCCCCGCCTAGCGGGGTCTGCTCTCCTGTGACTGTCAGCTCTCCAGCCTGCGCCCCCGCCAGGAGGCCTGGCCGCAGAAGCTGCCCGCAGTCATGTGTCCGTCTGGTCCGAGCCTCTGGGTCCCATGTTCTCCTGTGAGGAGCTCACGAGAGAGCTGCCGACCCTCCTGCGGGACAGGGGACCCAGACCCAGGACAGGGCTCTGTGCCCAGAAGGAGCAGACGTTAAAGCCAAATAGAACTTTCGTTCTTTCTTTTCTTTTTTTGGCAAATTATCTCCATTTATTTTATTTTTTTAATAATTTTTCGTATTAGGTTATGTTAGCCACCATACGGTACATCATTAGTTTTTGACGCGGTGTCCCGTGATTCATTGTTTGCGTGTAACACCCAGGGCTCCATGCGGTAGAACTTTCTTGAAGGTGGACTCCAGCGACCTGGAGATGTAGGACCTCGGGCAGCCACTCAGACTCTAGGAACCACATCCTCAGCTTTGACACTGGACCCAGCAGATAGTAACAGGGAGTGGAAGGCAGGGGGCCAGCCAGCCCTGGGGCGGGTGTGTGTGTGTGTGTGTGTGTGTGTGTGTGTGTGTGTGTGTGTGGCGTGTCTGCATTATGTCATGCACACGATGGCTTCAGGGTTCCGGCGTGGGATTGGGAAGGAGTGGAAGGCAGGGACTTCGTTCTCTCTCTCAGATGCCTCCTCCATGCTCTACTCTAGGCATCTCTGTCCCTCCTCCCCTGGGGTCCGAGTGGCTGGGGATGGAGGCCAGCTTACTCAGCATCACATGCCCAGGTCCAGCACCGTGCAGGGCTGCCCTTGGAGACCGTGCAGAGCCCTAGACCTGGGGCGGGCTGGGGCAGGGCGCGCTGACTCCGGCATCTGAGAGTCTGAGCATGACCCAGCCAGATCCCTGCCCTTGAGACCGTGTGTCCTGGGAGAGAGAAGATTATGGTCTCAGACACCTGCTGTGCTCCTCGGCGCCCTGGGACTGGGCGGAGTTGGACTCACCCTTGGAAACTCAAGTTCTCAACCCGAGAATGGGATAATACCTGCTTTTAGAGAGGATCTCAGGAGTTAATATGTCTAAAGGCAGTACAAAAATAAACCCATAGCAGGCGCATGATACAGTATAGTTTTTTTCCCCCTTCTATTTCTTTTCTTGGCTATTTTTGGGGATGTGTGTCAAAGAAGACATCCCTGTCTTTTACAAGAGTCAGATAAAATAGCTTATTTGTGGGTGCTCAGCAGTGAACTTGCTCATGCAGCTTAGCTCAATGGGTTATTTTCAGGACCTGATTCTTTTCCTGTGTATTTTCCATTTGGGTCCCATCCAATTATGTGGGCTCAGTGCTGCGCACCCACCCTGAGCCTTCCCACCAGGCAAGGGCTGCCAAGCAGAGAATAAAATCCACTCCCCCTTCCTCCCCTAGGAGCTGTGCATCCAAATCCCCAAGAAGCCCAGTGCATTAGCAAATAACATGGGGATCCACGCAGACTGCCGCATCGGCTGGAAGGACTAGACACCAGGTGTTCCCTTCAAATTACGCCTTTCTGGGCAAAGATGTTTGCAGAAACTAGAGTTCCAGAGCAAAGGGAGCTGACCGTGTGAAAAATCACAGCGGCCGGGATCCCTTTCCCATTAGCTGGGTCCCTCCCTCCCTCCCTCCCTGTGTGCAGCCCCACTCTTTCCTGCTTACCCAGGCGGCCAGAGCCTGGGCTTTAGAGTTGGAGCTCACACCCCCTCCCCCTCGCAAGCCAGCAGCTTGGCCCTACGGGAATTATTTTCCCTCTCTGATTTTCGGCTTATCTGTCAAACAGGGACACTAATGCCTGCCTTGCAGGGTTGCTGAGAAGATTAAATGAAATAAACATATTAAAGCCTGGGGCGTAGAGCCAGGCACAAAGTGCTCGATAAAACCCTCTGTTAGATTATTTTTCTTTTAGTTTATCCGCATAATTAAATTGAATGTTACTCCAAAAGCCCCCATGTGGTCTGTGGGTAGGACACTGAGGGAAGGGACTTAGATGTGGTTTTGTTCTTGGCTTTCGGCACTAACCCGCTGTGTGACCTTGAGTCACACACTTGCCCTGTCTGGGTCTCGGTTTCCCCAGGTGTATAAAGAGGATTGGATGAGATGGTGCTGGGGCCTCCGTCAGTCCTTTCTCTGCTTTTTTCTCTGTGATATCCCTGTGATGCCCCCATCTGCCTGGTGCCTCTGGGGGCATGGGGTACATGCTTGATTTATTAGTCCAGATTCTCCAGAGAAACAGGAACCAGGAGGATGTGTGCACGTGTACACACACACGCACACACACAGATTTATTCTAAGGGCTTGTTTCCTGTGATTATGGAACAGGTCAGAAACCACAGAATCCGAGATCATCTGAATGCAAGAGAACCAAAGCCCTAGCAAGCATGCTGTTGGGCATGCCCCTTTCTAACAGATGTGTTCCGCCGGCACTTTGAGCCTCCCGGGTCCCTGGCTCCCCCGTGGAAATCGCAGGAGCTGTGCTGAGCAGATGAATGTGTCTGAGATGAAGGTAGTGGCCATGAAAGTGAAACTCTTCCAGCCTCAGCGTGACTTAGAATGTGCTTTCCAGACCCAGGAGCACGTCACTGGGAGAAGATTCTAGATTGCGACTCTGGGGCCACCTCCCTTTTAAGTCAGGTTGCAGAGAATTGTAAAGCAGCATCGTCCTGGAAGGGAGGAACGCTCCCATGGCACAGGTGCACGGGGTGCCGAGCTTTACGATGCCTTCCACGCTGAGCGCCATGTCATGGTGGCCCCTCGCCGAAGGCAGGCACGTGCCTGGTGGGGCTGGGCAGGGTTGGAAACTGAGACACGGCTGCCTTTCAGACTGATGTCTCCCACCTCCTAGGCATGCTCCTCTCTTTACCTCTGTGCTTCCATTTTTTTTGGGTTCTTTGTACGTTACCCTCACTTTAAATTTACCCTCGCTCATTCTCATAAACATCCTCATGTTCCTTTCACGAGGACCCGGAGTCCCATAGCGAAGGCCCAGACAATCGTTATTGCTGGGAACACATCATTCGATTACCTCTGGCGTGTGACGTCTCTGTGAGCGGAGATGCTGCCATTCGTGGGTCTCTTCACTCATTAGATACCCATCAGGTGCCTGCTATGTCTCCGGGACGGGACAAGGGGTTGGTGACACAGCACTTGTGGGAATGGCAGCCTCAGCCCCGCCCGGAGGACCTCTTCATTTCTGTAGCCCTTGGTGCCCGTTCGAGTTGCTGGCAAACTGCAGGTGCTCACTTGGTGCTGGAGGTCCAGATGAAGGGAGATGGTGTTGCATTAGGCTCTCGATCACGTTTGGGGGGTGACCGCTGCCGACTTAGCCCTCAGCCACAGCAGACCCAGGACCCAGCGATCACAATACTTTGGGGACCGATGGAATGTTCTAGTGTCTTGTAAAATCAAAGTGTGTGCGGATAGCTAGCTAGCTAGATGATAAGTGATTATATCAATGCGGTCATGAAAATAGAATTTTAAATATATTTTCTAACAGATGAAAAGTGCCTGGGGCCCACAAAAGGCATAATGCGACTCTGGGAACAATTATGATTAGTCCCCACTTTTACTTCCCGATGACAGACACGAGGAAGCAGAGCCCAGTGGGCAGGTGCACGCCTGGAACTCGGCTGTCTGTTCGGCCCCATGCTTTACTACGCCTTTCCCCAGCGTGATGCCTGCCCGGGGAGTGTGTTCTTCACGCTTCCACGTCGGGGGTTGGTTGGGCGCAGAGGAATGACTGAAATCTGTGAACAACATGCCCTAAGGTTAATTCCCTGGGGAAGAATCAGAAGTCATCAGGAAAACCCAATAGTCATTTAAGGAAAAACCTGTTTTATGGTTTTAAAAAATGGGTTTAATGATGTCTGCTGTTTCAGGAATTAAGATGTCGAGCACTATCGTACTTACTCTCTCCACCAGAATTAAATAGTTTAAAGCTTTCTCATTTAAACGATTATCTGATTTACTAACATCTTGCAAAACAAATAGCAAGTCGCTCTCCGTCTCCGGCGCACAGCGATGATGGGCTTTGGCTGTCTGGCCCATTGCTTTCATGTGCGTATGAATCCAGCGGCATTCCACGGGTCATTTCCACAAAAGAATATACATCTCTGAAAATGGACTTTTCATGCAAAAGTCTACAGTATTGCTTATTAATGCACCATTCTGTTCATGAGTGTGAAAATGGACTTTATTCCACACTGCCTGCCTTCGAGGGCCTTCTTCCGCTCCAGAGTTTCTAGCCGCGACGGGATGTCAGGTGGCCAGGATGGGGGAGAGCAGCCCTTCCCGGACTGTCCCGGGTTTCCCCGTGTCCTCAGCGTGCAGCAGACACCCAGTCGACACAGACCGAGTGATCACCACGCGAGCAGGCTGCAAGGTGCCCAGCCAAGAGCACTGGGTTTGAGTACAGAAATTTAAGGATGCTAAGGACAGGTTCTTCCGCGGATGACCTGTGAGATCTTGGCAAGTCACGTGACCACTCTGAGTCTCTGTTTCTTCTTCTTTTCCTAAAGGGGACAATGAAATGTGTTCGCCCTGTAAGGTTCGCCTGGGACTCAGGAGGGGAGAGGTATTTCCCCCTTTGAGCATCCCTTTCTCCCCTCTCCCTCTCCCCTCCTGTGCTCCCCCCGCCCAGGGATGGTGTGATGACGTCACCACACATCCCATGCACCATTTAACATAATTATGTCAGCTAAACAAACGTGTTGAGCCCTTACACGCATTGGGCTCTGTGCTGACTGTTACTGTGCTTTCTCACGGCTCCTGGAATAGATTCATGTCACAGAGGTCGTCTAGTAACTTCAGAGAGTCGCTGGGAGTTGGGCACCTGGTCCCCGTGAGGCCCGGATACACGCCCAGGTCCCAGTGCATCTGGCACTCCCCTTGTGTCCCCTTTGAATCACTCTCACCGGCTCTGTCCTGGAACCCTCCCTATGAGCAGGTGGCCGTGGGGCACGAGCAGGCAGGTGGCAGCGGGTGTCTG
>JAPYYM010003016.1:0-11629 GCA_028534135.1 Potos flavus
CTAGCGGCATGAGTTACCGAGACGCATGGAGGCCTCTCGTTAGCCAAACAAGTCCATTAATTGGAGTTGGAAACATCTCAGAAAGTAACAGAAGTCTTTTAAAAGAACATGCCCTCAACCCAATAATTCTGCTCATCTCTGGAAATGTTTTCCTGAGGAAATACATAAATGCCTGTGGACATGTCTAGATACAAAGATGTTTATAACAATGTCATTTATAGAAAGGAAATACTGAGAACAATCTAATGGCTAGCAGTAGGCCTTCATGAAAAAAATCATGTGACAGCTATTCTGTGAAGTATTACGTGGTCATTCACCGTCATAACTTGGTGATATTTATGTATATAGAAGTTGGTTTGCATTTTAGGAAGTTGGAGATTACAAAACAATATGATCCCACTTTTGCAAACATTAACACGTACATATTTGCATGGTATGGTGGGCGTCCTCCAAGATGGCGCCCAGTGACGTCTGCCTCCTGGTATTCACAGCCTTGTATAACCCTCTTGCGGTGAGTAACTTGCTTCTAACCAGCAGAATCCGGCAACATTGAGGGGATGTCAGTTCCATGATTAGGTTACAAAAGATCGTGACTTTCATCTTGCTTTGGGGCTCTGTTGCTTGTTTCTTGTTTACGTTGATAAAGGCAGCCACTATGTCAGAAAGGCCCACCTGGCAGGAAATGGAGGGTGGACCCTAGCTGCAGCCAGCAGAGAACTGAGGCCCTCAGTCCAAGAGCCCATAGGGAACTGAATCTTGCCAACAACCATTGAGCAAACTTCTCCTGTTGCGCCTCTAGTTGAGACCCCACTCTGGACAACATTTTGACTGCAGCCCGTGGGAGACTCTAAAAAAGAGGGTCCACCCAAGCCACGTAGCTGTGCCTAGATTCCTGACCCATAGAAACTGCGAGATAATAAATGTGTTGTTTTGAGCTGCTGCACTTGTGGTAATTTGTTATGTAGCAATAGATAACTAATACCCAGGGTGAGAGATCTGGAGGTGTATATAGGAGAATAATGGATGTCAGGACGTCTGGATGGCATAAATGTAGCATTCTTAAAATGTTTGGGGACTACACATCACTTAGATGAGGTACTGGCAGGCTTTTATATTTTACTCGGATGGAAACATTGAGATTTTGACACTGTCGTGGAGTAAACAGAAGGGTGACTTAACAGTTTACAATTTATTTGGCTGATTTCATATACTCATGACAGAGCTATTATGTCTCTGAGACACTCTGTATTTATAGTGGGAACTGTGATTTGGGGTGACTTTAATTCATATTTCCCTCTTCTCTTTGCTGCAGGTCGGGTTCTCTGAAACAGAGTTTGGGTTGTAAGATGTTTATCAGGCATCATCAACACCTGGGAAAGGAGGAGGAGGGAGCGGGATTGGGCAGAAAGTGGATTGAACTGCAGTGCAGGCCAATACAGCCTCATCTAGCCCGGATGGTACAGAGGTGGGGGGCGGGGGGACTCTGGAGCAAATACTGCCCGGGAGATGTGTCCTGAGTGGGGCTGAAACGGCAGAGCCTCTCTAGCCCTGCTCGCTGAGCTGCTGGATGCAGGCTGCTCCCAAGAGGGGGTGACTGCTGCTTGGTGGCTCTCTGCCCCTGGCGCAGACCTGGAAGGAGCTGGCATTGGAGGCCGCTGACGGCATCTTCCACACTGGACACCATGTCTTTCCTTGAATGGGATTCTGGGCAGCTCATTTTTCTGTGAACCACCACGGAAAGAGGTAAAGGGAGCAAGGCCGGGCTGGTAGTAGGGGGTTGGAACTGCTATGTGGGCCTAACAAAAACCTTGGCCAACCACATGGAGAACTCTCGACCCTATTTGGCCAATCGGAGTTTTTCCCCACTGAGTGGAAAATGCTAGATGGTTATGCTCCCCACAATGGGTCATTGGATGTGTTTCGCTAAGAAAGACATGCCCTTGGGCGAGGTCACTTTCTGCAGCTGAGAAAACCTGGAGGAACGGACACCTGGAAATTGCCCACAGCTGCAAGGGGTCCTCCCTTTCATAGGGATCTTGGTGGATGCCTCTGTGGCCGTGGTCCTCTATTTACACTACTCAGATCCAGTTCTTCATATGCATTCTCGAGACCCCAATGTGCTCCTCCCTTCCGGTGGGAAACATAGGAGAAGATGAGAAGGACCTACAGCAGCTGGTCTTGGGGCCCACCTGGAGCTCATTGTTCTCTAGCTTTCCTTCGCCATCAGCTAGCATTTCCGCTAGTCTCGGTGGCTTACCTGCTAAAGTGACCCAGAGGTCTGAGTCCTTCATCACTATGCCTTCCTCAGGCCAGGGTCATGCACTTATCCTCTCACCTTCACATTTGGAAGGGAGGACCGACGGAGAGGCACCAAGTAGGTCACCTGGAGCTCTAGCTCTCCTCACATTCAGGGACAGTTTTCTCTGTTGAGATGGTGAGTCCTGGCTTCTGCTGTTTGTTTCGGGATGGAAGGAGTTCGAAGGGCCCCTATGGCGACCACAGCTTATAATTCAATGAGTTTCTCACTCTGGCTCTGGCAAAAGTGTGCCCCCATTGGGAAACAGGATCTCTAACTCTGAAGAACCCAGTTACAGGGAGGGAAAACACAAATTCCTCCAGGGGGAGGGATGTTAAATAAGGTCATTCCTGCTTCCATCTCTTGGTTCCCAGACCCATGCATCCTTCCCAGTGGGCACACAGTGCCATATATAGGTCTTTAATTCGATGTGCATACTGCATCCTGGAGAATGGTACCCCATCCTCATGGAGTATCGCATCTAAGGGTGCTTCGATGGAAACTTCGGCAAGCCATTCCATTGCTCTACAAGTCTGGCAGCTTCTGGGTGGTGCATTATGCGGTATGAGCCAACTTCCTCACCTCCTTTGCTGTGAAGCGCGTCTCTTATGATGCAACGTTATGTAAGATCTTACATTGGTGGATCAAACATTTTAAGCCTTTGCAAAGTGGTGCTGGCCAAGGCCATGTGGGCAGGAAAGGCAAATTCATACTTGAAATATACATCTATTCCTCCTAAAAGGAATGTCTAGCTCTTCCAGAAGGGAAGAATTGAAGTGGCCAGCTGTATTCCTTAAAGTTTGTTGCCATATTAGGCACTCAGGGTTTTCTCTGCGGCTGGCAAATGGGTTCTCAGAAGCAGCAGTAGTTTACTAGCTTTGGTAAGTGGGATCCCGTGCTCTTGGGACCATGCATAGCACTCACCCCTCTCTCTGTGGCCGCTCTATTCATGTGACCAATAACCTAGGGTGAATGATTCAAATGGCTGAGTCATTTTGTCCTGGTGGCTATTTTGTGCCTCATCCATGGTGGATGTTCACTGGTAGATATTAACATTTGATATAAAGATCTTCACACCTTATGCCCACTGTCATATGTCCATCCATATGCCACTACTCAAATCTCTCTGTTTTTAATCTCCAAATCTTTCTGTCCAGACTCCTGACCATCTAGCCAGACTAGTCACACTGCCCACGAGCCATATATATATTCTCACCTTTGGTCACTTCTCCTTCCGTACAAAGTAGACAATGAAGTACAATGCTGGAAGGGCCACCCATGGGAAGAATTTTCCTCACCGCTGTCTTTCCAAGGCACCCCCCACCCCCAAGTGAGGTTCTTGTGCAATTGTCATCCATTTTTGGCTTGCACTCACATACCAAGCTGTCTTAGCTCAGGCTATTACAATAAAATACTGTGAACTGTGTACCTTAAACAATAGACATTAATTTTCTCACAGATTCAGTTCTTGCTGAGGGCTCTTTTCCTGGCTTTCAGACTGCTGCCTTCACTCTGTATCCTCGCATGGTGGAGAGAGGGACTTTTGCTTCTTCCTCCGCTTAAGGACACTTATCTCATCACAGTGGCCCCACCCTCACGACCTCATCTAAACCTAATTGCCTCTCAAAGAACCCCCGCCAACCCATACTATCACATTGGGGTTACGAGTTCAATGTATGAATTTTGAGGGAACACAAGCATGGAGCCCATAGTAGCGACCCATTGATAAGCCAAGGTTTGGCTTTTTCTTCCTTTAGCTAATCATCCGTGGTTCTGATACAGCTGCAGGCATGGGCTGAAGGAGAAATCATGGACATGTGGGCTCTCTATTCATGCAGCTTGCTTGTGCCCCCCTGGGCACATCGTTGTGCAGTCTTAGCCTTTCCCACTTTATGATGGACTGCTACTGGGCCAACCCAACCTTAGGACATGGTAGGTCTGACAGACTTAGATCATAATGGAAAGTTCTGGACTCATGGTCACCTGTGATGTTTCCATGGTCAGGTGCTTCATCTCTGTTGGTAGCTATTTTCAAAAGGTATAGAGTTCTCCACCGCAGATACCAAGGCCTTGCCAGAATCCTAGGGACCTGTACTGTGGTTCTTTAACTGGAACATACCATTTGCTTTACAGCAACTTTCCCCACCATCAATAACTCGGTGTTATGGGTCCTTCTGGGTCATATGGCAGAAATAGCAATGTGCTTTCACTATAGACCAGCCCAGATGCAAAGTCCTTTTTGGCTCTGAGCTCCACTCAAAGTATACAGTGTTCAATTTACCCAGTCTGTAGGCTGGAACGGTATTGCAAGGTGTGGAGTATGATAAATCCAGAACTTGATGAAGCTTACCAGGTACTGAATTTCCTTCCTACTTTCATGCCTGGAGATATAAAATGTAATATTTTATCTTTGACCTGGCATATCCCTGAGCGCTGTAACCCTACAAATTGTGTTGCCGTAGCAGGCCCTGCTTAGGCATAGTTTGCCTTCCACCATTAGGAGCACGTGTCATACCAACTCATCCAGTGGGCTAGGCAACTCTTTCTTATCTGGCCCAATTATCACAATGTAATCAATGTAGGAGATAGATGTGATGCTCTGTGGGATGTCCAAAACATCCATATCCCTTTTCTCAGGAGGGTTCCTATATCCCTGGAACAAAACTATGAATTTATATTGTTGTCCATTCCACGTGAATGCAAGCTTTCACTTCCTCTTTTCTTACCATGTACCTGAAGCCATGTTAATTTGCCCTGTTTGTCAATACATCTGACATAACTGCTGCTCTTAGGGCTACTTCTTGGTTGAGTTTGTGGTAGTTTATTGTCCTTTTTCAGGATCCATTTGGTTTTTCCCAGGGGCCGGATTGATGAATTCACTTGAGGCATAATGGGGATTGCATGCCCTGCAATCCTGAAATAGGGACTTAGCAAAGCTTTAAAGCACCAAATAATAAGTATTTTAGGCTTTGTGGCCACCTAATCTCTCTTATAACTGTTTAACACTACTGCTGTAGTGCAAAAACAGCCATAGACAATATATAAACAAATGAGCATGGCTGTGTTCCAATAAAACTTTATTTAGAGAAACAGGTGGTGGGCTGGGTTTGGCCTGTGGGCTGGAATTTGCCAATCCCAGCTTTGGGTCTTTAAGAGTGTTACTAATTTCTGCCATCCTAAAGAAAGATTTGCTGTCTCGTTTTGGAGAAGGAGGATCCATCAAGTCAAGCAGTTCCTAAAATTTGCTTGCTACATTTCTATAAATTTGGTAAGAGAACAATGAGGCAAAATGAATTTAGATAAATCTACTAGTCATGGCACAATATGTTTGCATGGATTACCATTACCCCCCAAGTTCCATGGGGAGTTGTGGAGTAGGCCTAGTTGTTGCTGCACACGCAGGTCTGTGTCACAGCCAAGAAACACTGAGCTTAGGAAAGGCTAAGTCTTATTAAGGGTTGCTGGCAAACATGCCCATCTTTCTCTCCAGAGAAAGATTAGGTTTATTATCCTGGAAGGTAAGAAAATCCTCTCCTGGGAGGAGGGGAGACTTTATTATCCTGGAATGTTTCCTAGGATTTCTATCTTTAGGGAGACACTCTTTCTAGCTTTGAAGGCTGTCTGTTATAGAAACATTTTTGCGGGGCCTTTGGCTCAAAGGATGAGCAGAAACGCCAGAATTATGGAGAATTACCTCCAAACAAGAATACTGTTCCAGAGGCTTCCGTTTGGTATTCCCCACTATGATAGTTCTCACCCCAAAGATCAAGAACCCAATATGGGGGTTGCATCAATTCCTGAGTATGTAAACCCTAAATATGCATTTAGGATCCAGAAGTAACTAGTATAGGGGTTCATGGACACAGAGGACCTACTGTAAGCTAGAAACTCGGCCAGACCTCCACTTATTACCTGGCGCCCATGTGCTCCCCACCCTACAAGAGCATGAGAGGATAGTGATGCTTTAGGTTTATGAGCGTCAGTGTTAACTTAGTCCTGTGTCCAACAGTCCTCCAAACATTTGAGTATTTCCTTTCCCCTGGTGTACAGCTACGCAAGTTAATAGCTGTAGGTCCCTTAGGAAGGACTGGAGTGGATATAATATATAAAGCCAGGAGATTCAACAGATATCCTAAGGAAGTCTCAAAGAGGATACCATTTTCTAAGACCAATGGTGAGGGGGCACCAGCATCACTAAAAAGTTCAGTGGTATCACTCCTCTAGAAGATAGGGCTTGTAGCAGGAGGAGCTAGGCACACTGAGAACAACGGGGATGATAGAGACTGGAACAATGAAGACCAGGTGGGGACATTTATCATGATGGGGACCAGGGCAGGAGTGGCATCCAAGAGGCTTGACCATAGAAAATTCAGAACTTTATGGAGATAGGTAATAGAACATAATGGCACTAGAGATGAAATATATGGGCTCCAGTCAGGGTACTCCTAAGCTGCACAGTCAGAAGAAATCAAGGATGGATGAGCAGAAGGCTGGGGGCAATCATGTCAATAAAATATTACACCCCTTACCTGTATTCTTGTTTTCAGCCAGTTTCAGATTGAAGAGGTGCCTGAGTCCCAGGAGGAGGGACCCTACACCATGGCAGGCATACACAGTAATGACTCCCACAGCCCTGCCCAGTCCAATCCCACGTCTGGCTCCCTTGATCAAGCACCCGTGAATATTCCCCCAGCTCCTGCAGGTGCTTGCTGCCTGGGGCTCACAGCCTCTTTGATCAGGAAATAATTTTAAAAACTTTATGGAACCCACTGTTGGCTTTCAGCCTCTCTTAAGTCGACTAAATCGAGTGCATTTTGTATCCACAAAGGATGAATTCAGATTTAATGGCCCATCTGATGGCCCAGACCCTAGGAGGTAATGCCATCTGATGTCTTTAGGAAGACAATGAGTGACAGGCAGATGTGACCCCCATCCCCATGTGGCATTGACTTGTCCATGTTGTGCTCATTTTTGGAGTGATCTTTTTTGGCAGGCTCATATTCTTGTGGCCATCAGAGTCAATCCATTTGCACAAATACTAAGTTATTAACCTGAAACAATCAAGGGGAAGGAGTGTGGATATTTCTTTTCCCTGTTATGTCTTTGAATGTTCCCTTCTGTGAAAGTACTTGTGGGAGGAAATTAGTAGAAAGCCTTTCCTTTTGAAGATACAAAGACCTGCCTGGGGCCTCATTCCTGTTTCTGTCTAATAAGATCTCTTTTCTAATAAAAAAAGTCACTTTCTGACAAGAGGCTTTGAGAGCAACTAGGGAAGTTAGTTTATTTCTCATAACTGTAAGAAAACAAACCCAGAGGAAAAAAACATACTGAAAATTTGTGGAGGATCTGTCTGGGCAGGGAAAACAGCACAGGATTTGGTGATGGGTCAGCCTTGGGGGTAAATGGATTTAAATGTTACCTATTTGTACGAAACTTTGATTCGTTCTTGATTCTTCTCTTTTCTTCAAGGGCATGGGCAAAGAAGGTGAATTTCAGAGAGTTTATATGACTTGGCCAAAATCTCATGCTAATATGTGATATTTAAACCCATATACCTCCGAGGCTGACTAGCAAATCCTACGCTGTCTTCCCTTCCCATGATAGACCTGCCACAATTTTTTAATTTGGAAAATCAGTTTGTATCTGCATCCCTTTCTCCATGAAGACTGCGAAGGGGTCTCCAGCTGAGAGAAGTTGGAGGTTTAAGAAGTCAGGTGCCTTGGGGCGCCTGGGTGGCTCAATGGGTTAAAGCCTCTGCCTTCGGCTCAGGTCATGATCTCAGGGTCCTGGGATCGAGCCCCACATCGGGCTCTCTGCTCAGCAGGGAGCCTGCTTCCCCCCTCTCTCTCTGCCTGCCTCTCTGCCTATTTGTGATCTCTCTCTCTCTATCAAATAAATAAATAAAATCTTAAAAAAAAAAAAAGAAAGAAGTCAGGTGCCTAAATGATGTCATCTAGAAAAGCAGGAAGTCATGAGACCTGGAAAAGAGTGGTAGAAACCTCCGAGCAGGATCTAGATTCCTGTTTAAGATTTGAGGGCAAACCTAATGGGAGTCCAGTCTGCAAAGGCATGTTTGCTCCAGCCATGTTCACATGGGCCACTGGAGCTCAGAGAAGTCTAAGGAGCAGAACTGCTGAATCAGGGATCATACACACTTTACATTTTGGTAGCCACCGCCAAAGATCTATGCAAATACACTCTTCTTTCAAAATGTTTCTCCACACCTGTGAATATAGCGTTGTATCAAACTTGTTGATCTTTGCCATCTGCTAGGTGGAAAAGAATTGGTATTTTGTTGTTTTAAGTGCAAATTATTTCATTATATGTGAGAATGAACATCTTTTCTTATGTTTCTTCTGTGAACTGCTGTTCATGATGGAAACTACTTACAAACTTAAGGATAGTCAGATTAAAAGGAAAATACATTGTCTAAGCTACTGAGCAAAAACACAAAACATTAAGGAGGAGTTCCTAATACCTTAGGGTTAAGTCTTTGTCTGCCTTGGGTAGAAACATTTTGGCTGGGGCCACAACTCTCCTTGTCCCACCCAGGTGTAGGTACCAGCCAATGGGAGACTGGTCCCCAGATTCTCAACTCCCACTGCCCTCATTGCATATCGAACCACGGGTGAAATTTTGCCCATGACACAGTCCTAGGGAAACACTGAAAGGGAAGGGAAAGAAATGAATAAAATGAAAGGATAAAATAAATCCTCTTCCTTATAGGTTCAGTGGGAACTGTGAGTCAGAATTATGCATTCGGCAGCACAGAAATGATACTAATGAATGCAAAATTTATGAATCATACCCTTTTTAACCTGCTGTACGACTCCTTAAGAGAAAATAAGACTCCTAAATCTAGTAAGTTTGTCTACGCTGAGACCCATGGTACATCCACACACTGTGCCGTTCCAAATTTTTTAACCTGGAATGTGAAAGAAAGAAATCTTTTGGATTCCTTTTCCTTTCTTGTGGAGGGGGGAGTTTTAAACACAAGTTGAAAGGCGCTGAGAATCTCTCTAAGTCCATTCTTGGAGAGAGAAGCAGGGTACAGACATCGAAGAAAGAATATAGGACATTGGGATAAGATGGTGATGCAGAGAAAGAGACCTGTCTTGAGTGTGTGGATGTGGCCCCAGGAGTCCAGGCTTGCCTGAGCTATGACAGTGCCTTCACATGAATGTGCATTGTATATTTAGGACTCCGGAAGTGAGGGTGGGATCACCACCCATCAGGTGTGGTGGACTTGTGCCAGATAAGCGGTTTTTAAATGATGTTCTCTGAAGTCCTGGGTCCTAGTGTTGCTTCCAGAGAGAAGTGAGACCCAGATGGAAAGGCTGCCTTAATAGAAGCAGTTCTGCCCTTATTACCTGTGTAGACAGTGCTTCTGTCTGTGAAAAAAGTATTCTGCACCAATAACATATGTTATTGGATGAACTATGTGCCATGAGCTATGTTGAGGTTTTCATTTAACTTGGAGAGCTGTCCAACTCTTCCAGTTTTGCAGGTGACAAAATTGAGACTTAGAAATGTCACATAGCCTGCCTAAGACCCCCTAGCTACCGAGTGGTGAGCCTGAGTGTTATGGAAAGAATGTTTGTGTCTCCCGCAAAATTCATATGCTGAAACTCCAACCCCCAATAAAATGGTATTTGGCATTGAGACCATTGGGAGATAATTAGGTTAGGATGAAGTCATGAGGGTAGGGACCTTCATGATGGGCTTAGCACTCTAAGAAGAAGTGACATCAGAAAAAAAAAAAAAAAAGAAGTGACATCAGAGAGATTGCTCTTTCCTTCCTCCATGTGAGGACACAGTGAGAAGGTGGCCGTCTGCAAATAGGAAGAGGGTTCCGACCAGAACCCAATCGTGCAGGCACCTTGATCTTGGACTTCCAGCCTTCAGCATTGTGAGAAAATAAGTACCTGTTGTGGAAGCCACCCAGTCTTTGGTATTTTGTCATGGCAGCTTGAGCTGACTGGGTTTTAGTCCTCTTCTACCCGACTGGAACACCCATACGTCCCTGTCATCTCTCCAGGATGACCCGCGATTCCACTGTGATGTTCTGCTAATGTATCACACAATAATGGTAAAATAACTCAGGACAAAGCTCATGCAAACTGCCCCGAGGAATTTGTAATATTCTTGGGATGTAAACTTGTCATAAGGATGCTGTTCAAAGGGAGACATTTAATTCCTTTCCCTTGAAAGAAAGGAATCTATAATCAATACTTCCACCATCCATAGAAATCCACCCATCATACGTGGTCCTGGGTTCTATAAAACTCTGTTTCCTAGTTTGGTGATTGTGGCCATTGCTGCTATGAACATTGGGGTGCATATGGCCCTTCTTTTCACTACATCTGTATTGTTGGGGTAAATACCCAGTAGTGTAATTGCTGGGTCATAGGGTAGCTCTATTTTTAACCTTTTGAGGAAACTTCACGCTGTTTCCCAAAGTGGCTGCACCAACTTGCATTCCCACCAACAGCGTAAGAGGGTTTCCCTTTCTCCACGACCTCTCCAACATCTGTTCTTTCTTGCCCTGTCAATTTTTGCCATTCTAACTGGTGTAAGGTGGTATCTCAAGGTGGTTTTGAATTTCCCTAATGGGGCTAATAATGTTGAAGATTTTTTCTTGTGTCTGTTAGCCATTTGTATGTCTTCTTTGGAGAAGTGTCTGTTCATGTCTTCTGTCCATAGTTTGACATGATTATTTGTTTTTTGGGTGTTGAATTTGAGAAGTTCTTTATAGATCTTGGATATCAGCCCTTTGTCTGTAGTGTCATTTGCAAATATCTTCTCCCATTCCGTGGGTTGTCTCTTTGTTTTGTTGACTGTTTCCTTTGCTGTGCAGAAGCTTTTTATCTTGATGAAGTCCCAAAAGTTCATTTTCACTTTTGTTTCCCTTGCCTTTGGAGATGTGTTTTGAAAGAAGTTGCTGCCCTTCAACAGACGAGTGGATAAAGAAGATGTGGTCCATACCATATATACAATGGAACATTACTCAGCCATCAGAAAGGATGAATACCCAACATTTGCATCAATGTGGATGGGACTGGAGGAGATAATGCTAAGTGGAATAAGTCAAACAGAGAAAGACAATCATCATATGGTTTCACTTATGTTTGAGGAACATAAGGAATAGCATGGAGGACATTAGGAGAAGGAAGGGAAAAATGAAAGGGGGGAAATCAGAGAGGGAGATGAACCAATGAGAGACTATGGACTCCAGGAATCAAACCAAGGGTTTTAGAGGAGAGGGGGGTGGGGGTTAGGTGAGCCCAGTGATGGGTATTAAGGAGGGCATGGATTGCATGGAGCACAGGGTGT
>JAPYYM010003017.1:0-11628 GCA_028534135.1 Potos flavus
TGAAGATTTTCTCCTATCTTTTTTTCTAAGAATTTTATTGTTTTAGATTTTACGTTTAGGTCTTTAATCCATTTTGAGTTCATTTTTGTATATGATGTAAGATAATGGTCCAACTTTATTCTTTTGCATGCAGATATCCAGTTTTCCCAGCACCATTTGTTAAAGAGACCGTCCTTTCCTCTTTGTGTAGTTTGACACTTTATCAAAAATCACTTGTTCCTATACAAAAGAATAATTATTATATAAGGTAAGAAGTAAAAAGGCAACTTCTATATTTAGGAAGATGGCATGGACATTCTTTTCCCTCTTTCTCCCACTACGTATGATTGAAATCCTTGGATATTATATATAAAACAAGCATAAGGATGTGAAAGATAGAGATAAGAAGGCAGACTTATTAGGGGCCTTAGAGCCCAAGGAACAACAGAGTGGTAAGTATTCTGGGTTTTCTTTTTGCTTCATGTATCTTAGACTTGGAATTGAAAAAACTGCCAACCCAGGAACAGTGAATATCAACAAAAACACAAAAAACAAAACAACTTTGACAAAAGCCTGTTTTCTCCAGCCAAAGGATCAGGAAAGGGATAGCCTAGCAAGATTTAGAAAATAACCTCTCTCCTGTAACTAAACACTACTTTACTTATGCCAACAAAGGCTGAGTTGGGGAGTCTAGCTTTCTAGACTCACCAAGCTATGACTTTCATCCTTGCTTTTTGGTAGTACGGTAACTTCCGTACCCCTTGCAGTGTCAGTGGATACTGGACTTCAACTCCTTCCTGGAAGTAAAGGGGTTCCCTGACCCCTTTCCACTGGGTTAGTGTTCAGAAGACCTATTACAGAGTCAGGACTTTCACCATCACACAACAATAATAAGACCACAGCCTGTGATGCTATTGGAGATCACTTGGGGAATTGGAACTCTTAAAATACACAAACTGCCACAACTCACCCAAAATGAAATAATTTGAATAACCCTAAAATTTTAAGTAAATTGCTCTTATAATTGAAAAAGTCCCAACAAAGATATGTCCAGGCTCAGATAGTTTTATTGGGGAATTCTATCAAATTTTCGAAAAGGAAAAATTAACACAAGTCATGCACTTCTTCCAAAAAACTCCCAAAAAACAAACAAACAAACAAAAAAAAAAAAAAAAAGGAAGAGGAGAGAATACCTCCCAATTCATTTTATGAAATTAATATTACCTTAACACCAAACCCAGGCAAAGTGACAGACACAAAAATGAAAAGTATAGACCAATGTCCCTCATGAATATAAAAGCAAAATCCTTAAAATATTAGTTAATAGAATTCAGCAATATATAAAAGCAATTATAGGGACGCCTGGGTGGCTCAGTGGGTTAAAGCCTCTGCCTTTGCCTCAGGTCATGATCTCAGGGTCCTGGGATAGAGCCCCGCATTGGGCTCTCTGCTTGGCGGGGAGCCTGTTTCCCCCTCTCTCTGCCTGCCTCTCTGCCTACTTGTGATTTCTCTCTCTCTCTCTCTCTCTGTGAAATAAATAAATAAAATTAAAAAAAAAAAACAACAACACGCAATTATATACCATGACCAAGTGGGTTTATTCCAGGGAAACAATTCTGGTTCAATATTGAAAAGTCAATCAATACAATCCATAATTTTAACATGGTAAAAAAGAAAATCACATCATTATATCAATCAATGCAGAA
Organism: Potos flavus; assembly: GCA_028534135.1. NCBI lineage: Eukaryota > Metazoa > Chordata > Mammalia > Carnivora > Procyonidae > Potos > Potos flavus. The sequence continues at coordinate 1,686 of JAPYYM010003017.1, forward strand.
AAGTGTTTTTGCAAAATTCAAAACCCATTCATGATACACACACACACACACACACACACACACACACACATGAACTCAGAAAAATGGATATAGAGAGGAAGGTCCTTTATTTGATTACAAACATCCACACAAAGCCTACAGCTAACATTATACTTAATAGTGGAAGACTGAATGCTTTCCTCTGTAAGATGGGGGAAAAAGCCAGGATGTCTAGTGTTACCACTCTTATCCAAGATAGTTCTAGAAGTTCTAACCAGTGCAGTAAGGCAAGAAAAGGAAATAAAGGCATACAGTTTAGACAAGAAGAAATAAAACTGTCCCTATTTGTAGATGACATGACTATCTACATATAAAATCCCAAGGAATCTATAAAAAAACTCCTAGAATAAGTGAGTTTATTAAGGTCACAAGATATAAGAAAAACATTCATGCTAGTATATAAAATGTTATATACTAGTAGTGTTTAGTTACAGGAGAGTGGTTATTTTCTAAATCATGCTAGGCTATCCATTTCCTGATCCTTTGGCTGGAGAAAATAGGCTTTTGTCAAAGTTGTTTTGTTTTTTGTGTTTTTGTTGATATTCACCGTTGCTACGTTGCCAGTTTTTTCAATTCCAAGTCTAAGATACATTTTTAGTATATAAAAATACAATTGGTTTTTTAATGTTTATCTTATATCCTACACAATACTGATGAAAAAAATCAAAGATCCAAATGGAGAGATATATTGTGATCATAGATTGGAAGATCTAACATAGTGAAGATATCAATTCTCCCTAAATTAATACATAGATTTAAAACAATTCATATAAAAATTCCTAATGAATTCTTAAAGATTTATATGAATCATTCTAAAATTTATATGGAAAGGCAAAGGAATAATAATAGCTGAAACAATTTTGAAAAAGAAGAATAAAGTGGGAGAAATAAGTCTACTTGATTTTGAAACTTATTATATACCTACAGTAATCAAGAGTCTGTGGAGGGATAGATATATAGATCAAAGGAACAGAAAAAGAAAACTAGAAATTGCCTCACTGATTTTTTTTTTTTAAGATTTTTTTATTTATGTATTTGACATAGAGAGAGAGAGTACAAGCAGGGGGAGCAGCAGGCAGAAGGAGAGGGAGAAGCAGGCCCTCTGCTGAGCAAGGAGCCCGATGAGGGACTCAATCCCAGGACCCGGGGATCACGACCCAAGCTAAAGGCAGATGCTTAACGAGCTGAGCCACCCAGGTGCCCCTGCCTCACTGATTTTTAACTAAGATGAAAAAGCAATTGGATTAAGGAAAGATAGCCTTCTCAACAAATGGTACTGGACAATTGGACATCCATAGTCAAAAAAAAAAATGAGCCTTGATAGTCTCACACCTTATACATTAATTAACTCAAAATGGACCACAAAGTAAATGTCAAATGTAAAACTATAAAGCTTTTCAGGAAAAAATAAAAGATCTTTGTGATCAAAGAGCCCTTAACTCTTAACTCTTTGGTTAGGCAAAGAGTTCTTAGCCTTGAAACCCAAAGTAAAATTTATAAAAAGAAAATTGATAAAATGGACCTCATTAAGATGAAAAACTTTTACTCTGCCAAAGACCTTATTTTTTAAAAAAATTTTTTGAGAAAGAGAGCACACACATGAGTCAGCAGGGGTGGGGAGGGGCAGAGGTCGAGAGAGAAAATCTCAAGCAGGCTCCATGCCAGCACGGAGCCCAACATGGGCCTTGATCCCCAGACCCTGAGATCATGACCCAAGCTGAAATCAAGAATTGGACGTTTAACTGACTGAACCAGCCAGGAGCCCCTGCAAAAGACCTTGTTAAGAAAGTGAAAAGACAAGTTGTAGGTGTGAGACAATATTTGCCAAACACATATTTAAAAAAAGGATTAGTATCTAGAATATATAGAGAACTCTAAAACCTCAACAGTAAAAGAACAAACACTCCAACAAGACATGAAAAGAGATATCCCTGAAGAGGACATACAGATGATAAATAAGCACATTTAAAAATGGTCAACATCTTTTGCCATTATGGAAATGCACATTAAAGCCACAAAGATATATTATTACACACCTATAAGAATAGTTGAAATAAAAAAATAGAAAATGCCAAATACTTGAGAAAATGCCAAGTAACTAGATCACTCATACATTGTTGGTGGAAATACAAAATACAAAATACAAATACAAAATACAAAATGGTATATATATATATATATGTATATATGTATGTATATATGTATATATATATATATATATTTTTTTTTTTTTCTCCATAATGGTATATTTACCCTGGAAAACAATGTGGCAGTGTTTTGAAAAACTAAACATGCAATGACCATATGACCCACATATTGTAGTTGTGGGCATTTATCCCAGAACAAGAAGTTATGTTTATACAAAAACCTATAGACAAATGTTTGCAGTAGCTTTATTTGTAACAGTCCAAAACTGAAAAATATTTAAATGTATCTTTCCACAGGTGAAAGGTTAAACACCTTTAAATACCTTCCATCTCATGGAATACTACTCAGAAATGAAAAACAATGAACTATTAGTACATGCAATAGCCTGCATGAAAATCCAGAGAATTATGTGAGTGAAGCGAAGCTATACCCCAAGGTTACTTAGTGTTGGATTCCATTAATACAACATTTTTGAAATGAAAAAATTATAGAAATTGAGGAAAGATTAGTGTTTGCCAGGGATTAGGAGGATATGGGGGTGGGAGAGAAATAGATGTGGCTATAAAAGGAGAACTTGAGGGATCCTTGTGGTGATGGAAATAATCTGTATCTCCACTGTATCAATATTGTGGTTGTGATATTGTACAATATTTTTTTGAGATGTTACTGGAGGGGAAACCGGGGTAGAGTATATGACATCTCTGTATTATTTGTTGAAAATGCACGTGAGTCTACAATTATCTCAAAATAAAAAGTATAATTTTAAAAAGTGAAAGCACCTCCTTTGCCCCCGAATCTCATCCTTTCCCCAAATTTAACCACCATTAAACATTTTGGTAAGCTTTGTCCCAAATGGTGTGTTAGAACAAAATTTAGGTTTCAGATAAGGATTCTGTGGCCTTTTAGACTATGTCATACATATTGGTCTGAAATGCTCACTTTTCCACTTAGTAATCTATTCCAGATGGTATATATTTTTATATTATTTATATCTCCCTCTCTTTTTTGTGACTATAGAGTGGTCCATTATAGGGATGTAGAATTCCATTTCCACTATCTATGGATATTTTTTGGTTGTTGTGGGTTGAATAGTGTCCTCCAACCAGAAGATACGTGGAAATCCTAACCACTAGCACCTTAGAATGTAACCTTATTTGGAAATAGCGTCTTTACAGAGGTAATCAAGTGAAAATGAGGTTATTGAGATAGGTCCTAATCCAACATCACTAGTGTCCTTATAAAAAAGAGGAAATTTGGACATAGAGACACATGTACAGAGGGAAGATGATATGAAGACACAGGGAGAATGCCATGTGAAGATGGAGGATTGGAACACTGTATCTACAAACGAAGGAATGCCAGTGATGGCCAGCAAGCCACCAGAAGTTAGGAAGAGTCAGAAGATTCCCTTACAGGTTTCAGAGGAAAGCACAGTGCTGCTCATACCTTGATATCAGACTTCTAGCTTCCAGAATGGTGAGAATACATTTCTGTTCTTTAAGCTAAGTGTGTGGTACTTTGTTATAGCAGCTCTAGGAAACTAATACAATGTTTGTTTGTTTGTTTTTCTATTATAAACTGCTGCAATGAACATTCTTATACACATTCTTGTTATTATTTCTGTAGGATGGAGGCAATTTATTAATCATAGTACATGTATATAATACACAGTAATATGTGTATTAGTCTTCTTGGGCTGACATAATAAAAATATCATAGACTGGATACTTAAACAATAGAATTCTAATTTTCACAGTTCTGAAGGCTGGAAAGTCCAGACCCTCAGGGTCAGGGTCCTACATTTTGGACCCACTGACATGGTGGTCCCATCCCTCAAGCTCTGCTGGGCAAGACTGGCTTTCAAGGCTCCAGGGAGCCCCAAGCCCATGGCTCTGCAGGGTAGCTCCACTCCTAAGACTTCAGGCAGAGGCCATCTGGCCTCTTGTAGCCAAAGTGGTGGCCTCAGTCTTTGGGAAGAGAGGAAGTAGCCCTAATGATCTTTGAATTGCCTTTGGGGGATGTTCTTCCTTTTTTTTGAAGACCAGTGCACATTCTTAACAGAATAGCTCTATGGTCTGGTTCTATAGGATCTAGGAAGTCTGACAATCTTACTTCATTCTGTTTTGTTTTTTTCTGTCCCCATTGGTCCCTGCTGCCAATGTTTCTGCCAGTAAAATCCCATTTCGATTCCTGGCTTCTGCTGAGAATGCTGATTAAATCCACGAGTCACACCCATGATCTTTTTATCTAATGGTTGTTCAGCCACACCCTTCAATTCTGTTCAGAACAACTGTTCTCTTTTTTTGCAATACGGATAGACTGAATTTTCTAAAGCCCCAGATTCCTGTTTGCTTAACAATTCCTTCTTCAATTCATCTCCCTCCTTTTGCATTTTACTATAAGCAGTCAGGAGAACCAAGTTGTTCCTTCAACGTTTTGTTTAGAGACCTCCTCGGTTAAATAGCCAGTTTCGAGGCTTATAAATTCATCGTCCTATAAAACATAAAACACCATTCAGCCAATTTTTTTGGCCCATTGTAATAAGGGTCTCTTTTCCCGCAGTTCCTCAATAAGGAAGCTGTTCCTCATTCCATCTAAGACCTTACCAGGCCTTTAATGTCTATCAACATTCTGTTGACTGTTATTTACATATTCTCTAAGAATATGGAAGCTTTCTCTCTCGCTCTCCTCTTTACTCTCTGAGCTGCCATCAGAATTGCCTTTCATGTCCATATTTTTAGCATGTACTTCAAAACTCTTCCAGCCTCTACCTATTATGCAGTTCTGAAGCTGCTTCCACATTTTTAGGTGTTATAGTAGCATCCCACTTCTTGGTACCAAAATCTATATTAGTCAGCTTGGGCTGCCATCACAAAATACCGTAGAATGGGAGACATAAGCCACAGAAATCTAATTCTCCCAGTCCTGGAGGCTGGGAAATCCAAAGTCAAGGTGCCAGCCAGTTTGGTTCCTGGAGAGTGTCCTCTTCCTGGCTTTCCGATGAGCTGCTTTCGTGCTGTGTCCTCATGTGGTAGAAAGAGAGGCAGCAAGCTCTCTGGTATCTCTCCTTAAAGAACAATAATCCTAGCAGATTCAGACCTTACCCTCATGACCTCATCTAACCCTAATTGCCCCCCAAAGGTTCCATTTCCAAATACCATCACACCGGGGGTTAGGATTTCTACATACGAATTTCAGGGGCATATAATTCAGCCATAGCCATATGTATGTAATATGTGATAAGCTTCCAAAATACCCTGTTAACATTACTGTAATGGGTGAAACCAGAAGAAATTTCATCTTTTTTGAGGTTGGGGCTATAATCGCAGGTTCCATAGGAAGCCTCTTCTTTATATAGCAATGATTTTACCACCTGGATATTTTAATTATGTGTGAATGGGGCATTATTGCTTATCCATCACACTGACATCTTAGAGAATAGCCACACCCTGGTAGTACCCAGCCCTTGGACTCCTTCTCCTAGCCTGATCTTCTATGCCCCTTTTCTTGGCCCTTCACGAGCCCTCCCTCCTCACTCCTTCCCTCCCTATCCTCACGGACATGTCAAAATTTGTTTTCTGAACAAGACTATGGTGTCAATGATATACACAATGTTAATGATTTAACCAAATGTGCCTCTTTTTTCATAAGATTTGCTTTTTAAGTCTGGGATTTTAAGCGTTAATAAGCAGAAAAAGGGAGGGTTTGGAAAAATGAAGGACCAGCCCAGGTACACTTAAAAATGAGATGGACAGAACCTCTAGTCCTGGGCCAGCTTGATCAGCATAGTACTCCCTGCCTTCCCTCTATTGCTGAACCTTTAGGCCATACATGATACAATGTGCTTACGGTGGCTGTCCAACCTCTAGACACCTGTGAGTTCCCCACTGTCTCTGTTCTGTAAAAAGGGGAAGAGGAGAGTTCAACATGGAGAAGGCGAGTGGACAAGTTGCTGAGAAACGCACCTATTTCTCAGCTCATGCTAAATCTTTATTCCCCTGCCACTCTTTGGAAATGTAGTAGGCAACACATGTGGCTTGCGTATGGAGAAAATTCTTGGAGGATCAGCTACAAAAAGATGTTGAAGTCCAAACTCAGCTTCAAAGAAGGCCTCACATCTTTTCTTTCCTTTCCTCTCAGTCCAACCCCTCTTTTCTAAGGGTTTCTCATCTGCTTCTCTTTCCTTGTCTTAAGGTTTTTTCATTTGCTGCTGACAACATAAACTATAAATTTAGTAAGGGTTCTGTTGAACTTTGGAGTAAAACTAAAGCACAGCTGTTTCCTTTCTCTTGTGCTTTTTTCTCCTCCCCATCATTTTTTCCTTTAGGCTTAGACATTTAATATTTTAAGAAATTAGCCAAGTATCTATGTTTTATAACCAGAATTGGTTTTTTAAAACATCGGTCTCATTTTTCATTATTTAAGCACAGTTCTAGGACTCTAGCTACTCACTGTTAAATATTAAGAAAAAAGATTGTTGGACTGTTTTGAATGGGAGTGTAGCTGTGGCAGGTTTTTTTTTTTTTTCTTCCCTTTGCACACACCTCAGGAAGGAAAATACAGAAACACCCTTTAGCCTACCCTCTTGAGAAGTACTCTTCAGGCTCAGAATAACCCCAAACAAGCAAAACCTCTGTGTTTAGGAGAGAGTGGGTCTGGAGGAGAAGAGGATGTTAAAAAAGACTCTTCTCAGAAAGATATTCTGTGCTGTTAGTGTCTCTAAAAGCTGTTTACCAAGGGAAAGGATGGTAGAAAATGTACTCATTACAGGGGTTGTTTGAATCTCTAAATCTGACTTCAGTCTCTAAGGTGAATGGCTTGTGTAAATAAAACTAAAATTACTCAGATTTCTGTATGCAATATTTTTCCTTCCTTTTCTGCTGTGGTTGGCACTCTAGTTTGGGATGAGCTTGTAAGTGAAGTACTAGTTGTATAGACAGTAAATACTTCTAGACTGGACTAGGGCTTTTGTACTCCCAGATTCATCAATTCATAATAAATCTTCACTTGGGGAAGCAACATACATTTTTGATGTCTTGATATTTGTTCTTTTTTGGAAAGACCTTATTCCCATGGAATATTGGGCTCTATTCACCATGGGATTTTTATATTTACAATTATCTATTATAAATTTTCTAACTTCTTGCTTTGCCATGATTTCAGATTCAGTCTGTCTAAACCCAAATTTATTAGCTTCCTCTGTTTCCTCACAAAATTCCTTCATTTACTGAGGAGAAAATTGAGTGCTTTCTTTCTTCTAGGCACTGGGTTAGGTGCTGGGACTATAGTGGTGAATGAAGTGTCAGCTCTGATGGAGGTTACATTCTAACACAAGATCTTGTGATCTATCACAAGATCAGAGAGTAGGCAATAATTATCTTAATGACTATGCAATTACAACTGACACGCACGCTATAAAGGAGATGCACAGGTACCATGAGTGAGTTTAACTGGGGAAATCTGTCCTAAACTGGGGAGTCAGGAAAACTTCATGAAGGAAGGAACATCTGAGCTGAGCTCTAAAAATGACTACATGTTCCTTGATGGAGATACAATGGATGTGTCCAGGGGAATCAATGGCTAGTGGAAAGGACCTGAATTGTTAGGAAGCATGATGTGTTAAACAAACAAACAAACAAAACCCAAAGAACAACAGCAACAACAACAGCAGCAGCAGCTAGGGTTTCTGGAATAAAGAATGAAGGGAGAATGACATAAAATTTAGTCTAGAGAGGTAGACTTAGAGCATGAAGGCTTTTCAGCCTTGTGGAAGATTTTAAATTTTATTCTAAGTGTAATAGAAAGCTGTAGAAAGATTTGAAGCCTGAGATTTAGATTTAACTTAAAAAGAATAAAATAGGGGCACCTGGCTGGCTCAGCTGGTAGAACATCCAACTCTTTCTCTCAGGGTCGTGAGTTTAAGCCTCATGTTGGATGTAGAGATTACTTAAAGTAAAATGGCTGACTGCTACGAGGAGAATGGAAGTGCACTCGTATAGTTAGAATTTTTGTTCATCTAGCACACTATACCTTTTCCCTCTACTTCCAGTAACAGAACCTCTCTGCTTGTGGGGATCTCCTTGAGTAGAGTCGACTCACACTCACCCCTCACCCCTCATCACAGAGATGGGCACATAACCCATTTAATATGTAAGTAATCATTGTTCCCTGTTCTTCTGGCCTCAGTGTTTGGTTCAGGGGTGGGCACGTGATTCAAGTGAGACTAATCAATATTGTCTCCAGGACTTCTGCTCAAACTCTCAGGAAAGAGATAATCCCTGTCTCCCTGGGACTACTATCTATAAGGACCAGGTCAGATCATCAAGGAAAAGTTCAGCAGCCCCTCCATCAGTTGGGGATAAGCATCTGAGACTAAAATCAACACAGAGGGAAGCATGAGTAAGAGATGGAAATAAAGATGAATTCCTGAATAAATTGGGCAAATCTATAGATCTAGTCATCTAGCTCTAGTTCACTTCCTCTTTATTACATGATCCATAAATATATTTCCTTTTTTAAAAAAGTTAATCAAGTCTGGATAGAATTTCTGTCATTTGCGATCAAAGAGTACAGACCAATTCCAGAGGTAAGAGTCAATGCAGGGAGAGCTATTTGGTAGGCTCTGCAGTGGTGCAGATGAGAGACAATAAAATCTTGGACTAGTGTGGTCATAACGCAGATGGAGAGAAGCCAACACATTTGAAATCTATTTAGGAGATACAACTGGTACGATTGAGTTAACTGATCAGATTTGAGAATGTGAGGGTGAAGGGAAGAGAAAAATGTCAAAAACATCGCTATTTTTCCATCTTGCCTGTCTGCGGATGTCATTCACTGTGATAAGAAATACCTAAGGAAGAGCAGTTTGGGAATAGTGATGAAAGGAGGTCTTTAGTTTAATTTGGTCTTGTTGAGTTTGGGTCTCCTAAAAGACACATATGTGTTAATGGCAGTATCATTCTATTAATCACTTGGGCTTAAAACTACTACTTTTGACTTACATTTCATTATTATTCTTGCGAATCTAGGAAGACCTTAAGGTCTCTATTTAAAAAAAAGATCAATTTTACTGAAGCATAGTGTAGAACCCCCCCAAATTGCATACATTTTATATGTACAGTACAAATTGTGACAAATGTTCGTACTCAAGTAACCATCAACACAATCAAATTACTCATGTAACAATCAACACACTCATTTCCATCACCCAAAAATTTCTTTTGTGCTCATTCTCAATTTATTTCCTGTCCCTCCAATCCTTGGTCCCAGGCAAATACCAATCTTCTTTTTGTTACTATAGACTAAATTTGCCTCTCCCAGTCTTTAGTATAGGTGGAATTATAGAATATGTATTCTTCTGTGTCTGGATTCTTTTATTTAGTGTAATGTTTTTTTGAGATTCACCCATTTTATTGCTAATTATTCCATTCAATGGATATACTATGATTTGTTAGTTCACTCTACTATTAATGGATATTTGAATGGTTTTGAGTTTTTGGCTTTAGAACTAAAGCTACTATGAACTTGTCATGAATAGATCTTTGTGTGGATATGTTTTTCTTTTTTTTTAATTTAAATTCAAGTTAGTTAACATATAATGAAGTATTGTTTTCAGGAGAAAAATATAGTGATTCATCACTTACATATAACACCCAGTGCTCATTATAACAAGTGTCCTCCTTAATTCCCATCACCCATTTAGTCCATCCCCCACCTCTCCTCCAGCAATCCTGTTTATTCTCTATAGTTAAGAGTC
>JAPYYM010003018.1:0-11628 GCA_028534135.1 Potos flavus
CGGCCCACATCTTCGTTTCAACTTTCTCCTTGACTCTCTTACCAACTCAACCCCCACCCACCCATTCCCACCCCGCACGTACCTTATATACTGTTAGAGCCTCAGCAGACGGGAGGTCACCCTCGCTTTCATCCAGCTGTTAACACCAAAAGAGAGAATTCATACGTTCTAAGAAATATCATGTCACTATCATCATCTTCCTCATGGCTAATGTTTTTTGAACACTTCTGGTAAGCCAGGACAAGCACTTTATCTGGGTCATCTTCCTCAATTCTCACAAAAATGCTGTAAGCCAATTACTCCTATTTCTCTTTTACAGACAGAAAGAATGGGACTTAGAGAGATTAACTATTTTGCCCAGATTACACGACTACTTAGGGGTGAAGACCGATTTTGAAAGCACATCTGGCCAGGGCACAAATTTAGCCCCTGTATTCTGCTCCTTAGAACAAAGGAGTTGAGGCACCTGGGTGGCTCAGTCAGTCATTAAGCCTCTACCTTTGGCTGAGGTCCTGATCCCAGGAACCCTGGGATTGATCCCTGCATCAGGCTCCCTGAAGGGAACCCGCTTCTCCCTCTACCACTCCACCTTCTGTGTTCCTGCTCTCGCCATCTCTCTTCCTGTCAAATAAATAAATGAAATCTTAAAAAAAAAAAAGAAAGAAAGAAAGAAAGAAAGAACCAAAAGAGTTTCCTTTTTTAGGTGTATTCTTCCAAACAAGACTTTTACTAGTGCTACAAAATACATTGAGTTTGGAATTTTTTGTTTTTTGGTTTTTGGTTTATTTTTCTATAGACCATTGATAAAATAGCAGTTTCTGTCCTTAGAACCTCTGTTCAGACTTCCAGCAGCTGACATAAGTATATCTTCAGAGAGCATTTATTCAGCTCTTTAGGTTTATTTTTTTTAAGATTTTCAGAATATTTTAATTGGGATTGTTATGTTGACATTTGTTTCTCATTCCACCTCATCAGCTGTTTTGGTTTTAATGGTCTAGTTCAAAGAGACAATGAATAGAGGAGCCAAGTGCAACCTCACGGAAATCACTAGAGTTGACCTTTCACGTTTGTGCAAGAAAGCCAACTTTTATTTCTTTATTTTTACCTCTCTAATTCCCTTCCGCAGAGGTTAGTTTGTCTTAAATGGCCTTCCAAGGTGCTGTGGAAAGTGCCATCCCACACCAAATGATTCACTGGACCCTCTCTACAATGTCCAAGTCCCCACTTCCAACATTCTGGCTAAGGGAATTTGATGTCATACATTATCTTCGCTGATTAATTCTCCACGAACTAATTTGATTTTCAATTAGATAGAATATAATAATGTAGGTCTCTCCTTTGTAGACTCTTGCCCTGGCACTACTTAGTGATTCTTTTGGCTCTACTGACAAATTAAAAGGTTCTTCCTAAATCCTCCCCCCAAAGTAGTTCCTGTGTCATCAAGCAATTACATTTGCATTTTCTTAACCTTTCATTATTTGTCATTCCCACCATAGTTAAGGAAGACAGTGGAAGATGTGTTATCATTTGACAATTTAATAATATAGAACACAATGAGGTGAGTGATAAATCCTATAGAGGAAATGTTCTGGTTGAAGAAAACCAACAGAAGCTTGGAGGTTCTTCCTATGTAGCAGCAATACTCTTATTGTTCTTTAGGAACTATATAAGTGAGAAACTCCGAATCTCTCCAGAAGAAAGAAGAGGAGAACTGTAATTTAAAGGCAAGTACATTTAATTTAATTTAATTTAATTTAATTTAATTTAATTTAATTTAAAGATAAATACCACCTTGTCCTCCTCCTCTTCCTCTTTCTCCTCCTCGTCATCCTGCTTCTTCTTTTTCTCCTTCTTTTTCTTCTTCTTCTCCTTCTTTTTCTTCTTCTTCACCTTCTTTTTCTTCTTCTTCTCCTTCTTTTTCTTCTTCTTCTCCAGCTATTCTGCTGGCTTTGAGCACAGCCCAGCAAAAGGGATAAGATCAAGATTGGTAAGTCTGATATGAAAACACGTATGGTAAAGTTCTGATGGGCAGACATTTTAGCAACTAGACTGTCTCTCAGTCATTATTTTTGCTTTCCTTTCCTAGAATAAACAGAGAACAAGAAGCGACTGAATTACATTAATTTATCAGCCCCAATTCCAAAAGATCTACTGATGAAGAGTAATTTACTCAGCAGATAATTCATTTAACTGTGACTTCACTTCACTTTTGTTCCTTAAATCTTGATCCTTCTATCTTTCTTAGACTGTCAATTATTCTAATCACTAGGATAGATTAACATTTCTAAACTTGGTCTTAACACCTCCCAAGAGTTGTGCCCTATTAATTTAGTTATATGCTATTGAAATTTTAAGAAGCAATTTGTTTTATTTCAAATAGGATCTCCAATAGACAATTGATTAATCAAAAGTCAAGGGTTCTTGTTGATATACTTGTCACTTTGGTCAGTAAAAATAAATTTTTGCAATCTTAAATGATTAATTTGACAAAATAGTTGTTTTAAGTATAATTTTAGAAATCTAGCCTTCTATCTATTAGCTTTAAATTGAAGATGTGTTTATATAGAGGATACAAAAGAAATATGTGATGTGGCTTGTTGCCTTCAAGGAGCAGGTAATCTTCACTGGAGATTAAGGCTTGAATATACTTAGTAGTGTATAATGAAGTACTGAATTCAACGTTGTACTGCAAGACTATCTGATACAAATAAGTGACACACAGCCTGTGGACCTGGAATACAGATTAAGTTGTTAGAATAAAATAAAAAGAGATTTAAAAAGGCAAGAAGAAATAAGCAAAAATGGAATATAGGTAATTGAATGACTTTCCTATCGCTAGGTTTCCAGTTATTATAGTATGTGTACTATCAGAATGAATATGAAAAAACCAGTGATTGGATCAGATTGATAATAACTTGCAGTATCTCATTTGAACTCCTTTATCCTTATGAATTCCATTATTTTAAGAAATGGTGCTTCTTTTTAACATATAAAGAATATCACACACACAATTTAAAACATAATTTACTTCACAAGTTAACCTCAGGTCGTGTTACAAAGTATTCAACTGAATTTTCAAATTATATATTTAGGTCTTATAACTCATTGTTTTGATTCTTACCACTTTACCTTCTATTCTTTTTTGTATATTGCATTGTATGCTTGGCCTTATATTTTGTTTTCATGTTATGTATTTCTCAAAAAGAAACTTCAGATAGGAAGGCATATTAAGAACAGAATAAAAAGACCATAAAAATTCTTGCAATTGATATCTATAAATACAGTGCATAACGTATAAAGCAGATAGTATGGTAGCTGTTCTAACAATGACCACAGCGTGGCGACCGAGCATCATGCATGATGTAAGAGAACCACACCTAGGAACATCATTGCAGTAGAATGAAAACTAGCTCCAAGATTTTTTCCCTCCAAGGAATCCCACAAGAAAGCAAGGTTTAAGCTTTATATTTGATTTTCCCTGTCTCATATCTAGTTTTACTCTTCCTTTGGCAACTGCCTTTGCCCCTAGTCAAACTTCCCTCTTTCCAAGTTAGCTATGGATCAGTTCACTATTTAACTTCTTGAACAAATATCCTTCATTTCTAGAATCCCTCTGTAATTACTCATCAACCAATAGCAGTCTAGTTTCTAGTGTCATCTCTCTATTAAAACTGGTTTTCAGTGACTTTCAAAGTGAGTTTGTATTTGACACCATTGTTCATCATCTTCTTTTGGAAACTTTTTTTTCTATTCTGGTATGGTGACATTACTCTCTTCTAAGTTTATTCTTACTGTTAGGTTGTTTCTATTTACTCTGTTTTCCTAGCTTTCCTCAGCTCCTTCCTGATATGGTTGTTTCCTATGGAATTTTGCAACCAAAAGGTCTAGCAGCTTGTAAGTCTTGTACATAGAAACCCAGAGAATATATTTTATCAATGCTTTACTTCAAGTTCAAGGGACACAGTCTAGTTAATACTGATTTCATAAGGTAATTGGGCTTGGGGAGTGAATATCTTGTCTGCCATTTCCATCCGAGATTTAATGTTTTGTCCCCAAGCCTCAGAGCACAAGATGCTCAGGCCCATCAACAGCCCTCTGTCTTTTATTCCTTCGCAGCACTCCTTGTCTCTTCTTGTGTTTGATCTTGTGAGTGGGCAGTCATTTTCTGCCTTTTGAGATTCTGCTCTTGGATAGGGGGAAAGAAGGGCCTTGGATCCTACAATAATGGAGATGGGGAAAAACCCAATGTAATGGATGGTCTTGGGTCAGATTCTTGAGAAGCCAGACCTCAACTGGAAATGTTTTCAAAATATTCACTGAGGACTTCTCCCAGGGGTGGAGTGGGTGTGGGAAGCACAGAAGGGCAGGAAATAAAACTAATCAAGAACTGGTCTCAGAATGGAGACAAGCTTAGTCTGGCCCCACAGAAGAAGCCCTAGAACAACAAGTTTTCCACTAAGTTAGTCCCACCTGAGGCCGGGAGGCCAGCCTTGGGTGCTCTCATGTTGGAGGGTTGAGGCGGAGGGCAATTATTTGGAGAAAAAGGTAACTGTGAATGCTAGCAGCCACTCATAAGGGGCCACTGGGGCACCGGTCATAAGGGGAGTCAAGGCTGGGCACCTACAACATTCACTGCCTGCTGCCTTCACCTGGAGGACCTGAGAGACTGTAATCCCTTTTCACAACAAAGATTAATCCTTGCTCACTCACCAGGGTTAGACAAGTATCTGTTTTCCTCCTTATATGGAGTCACATTCGAAGACTCCATTTAAGTATGGAAAACAAGAAGTAGCAACTCTAGAGGGGAGAAAACTTGCAGATATCACCTTAACCACCGATCAAATTAATACCATCAGTGTTTCAAAGACAGTGCTATCATGTACCCTCTGATATGATGCAAAGAAAAGAAAGAAAAGAAAGAAAGAAAGAAAGAAAGAAAGAAAGAAAAGAATGTATTCTTTCCAAACATCCATAATTCCAGTCTAATCAGGAAAACATCAGACAAACTCTAATTGGGAGGGATTCTGTAAAAGACCCATACTCTTCTAAAGTATCCAGATAATGAAAGACAAAGAAGGACTAAGGAGCTCACAGATTAAGAAAGACAAAGAAGTGACCAACTAAATGCAATAAATAATCTTGCACTGGATCATGGAACAGAAAATGAACATTAGCGGAACATTCTAGAAAAACCTGAATGAAGTCTGTAGTTTAGTTAAGAGTCTTATACCAATGCTAACTTCTTAGTTTTGATAATTGTAGTATGGTGCATGTATATATTTATAAATATGTATTTTATATTTATACTTATTTGAATATATAGAATTTAAAATAAATAAAACTTTCTGATTTTAATTTTATCTATATTATCTTTATATTTACATATATTTGCATATATTTGTATATTTGCATATATGTGTATTCACATATATGTGTATTTACACATATATAAATTATACATATATATTTTTTTTTTATTTTTTTTATTTTTTTACTGTTTTCTTTGTTGTCCAGTGTTTCCTATTCTATGGTACAATGAACAACCAGGATTACTATTTTGATACATTAAATTTTGATTAAATTTCATTTGACACTGTAATGTGCCAAGATGCCGTAGAATCATTATGAAAGTTTAAATGCCTCCTGGCATTTAATAATTACCGATAATATTTACTTGCATTTTATTTTATTTTTTTAATGTACTTGAATGTTAATGAAAAAAAATCTATAACATAATTGACCTCATTGCAGGTAGGAGTATTATTCCTGTTAGTCTTGGTGGAAGTTTGATTGGTACTTCTAGAATGGTACGAAGTGTGAATAGACAAGATGTACTGTGTGCAATACTTCCGAAAACAGCTGATTTATGAAGATTAATGCTTCTATAACTAGGGTAAAAGAATAAATACTCAAGAATGCAAGGAACTTTTAGGCATTTCCCTTTTTATTTAATTATTCTCTAGCATTTTGTCTAATACAGCATATATTTTAAGAATTTTTTTTTATATCTATCTTGCCCACTCTATGAAAGAAAGGACTTTTGTTTTGTTCTCTTTACTACTATACTTTCAGTGCTAACAAGCCTGGTGTACGCAGTAAGCACTCAACAAAAATTTCTTAGAAATCGATAAATGAATAAACAAATAAATTAAAAGTATCTGCTCATCATCTACAATTCATATTTCCTACACCATATATTGAGTAAGTCTCCATTGGAACACTTCTGGTGATTAAAAAAATGTGTTTATGTACAAATATGCTTTATTAATCCTATGTAGAACAGTAATGAGTCTACTAAAATAGACAAATGTAAGTTGCAATATCCTTCCCTCTTATGTAATTTTTTTCCTCTAATTTATTTCAAATATATGTATTCCAAATACACACATATATTCTAAATATTTATATATATTTTTTAATTTTTTTAATTTTTTATTTGTATATATTCTGAATACATTTTTTCAAATATATATAAACATTCTAAATATGGATTCCATATATACATATATATGTCATATATATCAAAATATTATAATAACCAGGTTGGTGTTGGTCTAATAGCCAGTTTATCATGACACCTCAAATATACTTGTGTCGTACTTTTAGTGTATTTAACAGGTGACTTGAGGAGAGAAATGAGCTAACAGGAGTGTAATTAAGGGGACTATGACCATATCTTTGATTAATTTCCTTGTGCAAATAGAGAGAAGGTAAGAAGTCTCACAGTTCCTTTTTTTCTTTTGCAAATGAGAAAATGTGTCTTTATACACAATCTTTTGAGGCAAACCAACAGAGAGACAGTCAAAACTCAAGTCAACCTGATTTAGACCCCATTCTGGCAAACAAAACTGCACTAGAAACAACAATCAAGTCCATACGTTGTTCTGAGAATCGCTGTATAAAAGACAGAGACACACGGGTGCTGTGAAAAGCTCTCTCACCTCTAGGTGTGGTCTGAGGTACACATACCCTTTTATAGTGACCCTGTCATCCATACTCAGATGAATTCTGAGTAACCATAGATGTCTGAGTCTGAAGATGGTTTTAGCTGCTTTCATTTTTTAAGCCCTGCTTTCATTTTTTAAGCCCTGCTTTCATTTTTTAACTTTTAAGAAGTTAATAAATAACTTCTACTAGCCTTTCTTGAGCCTTTGTTGTTCTTTCATTTTATGGATTATATTTCTGATATTTTTGCCATTTATTTCCTGATGTTTCTCATGGCTCATTTTATGGGAAAGAGGCCTGAAGTACTTGAGGTTTGAGCAGCTTAAACAGTGTGGAATAGGGTAGTGAAACAGAACCGTAGTTCTGAAGTGAGTATTACAAAATGGGATATTTACAACTAACAGCTGAGGAGGATGAACAACTCTTTTAAACAACCTGACTAACTATGGTCTTCCGGTGAAGAGCTTGACCAGACCTTGAACCCAACAGGTCAGAAAAGGCCCAGTGGCAAATCAGATATCGATGAGAGGTGTCAATCCATGGGTTTGAAAGGTGATATCATTGTCTTGCATTTTATACAGGAGTGTGTCTGAGTTTCCTGCAGCATCAGGAGAGGGAGACAGAGAAACCATGGCTTCTACCAAGATGCTGCTGCTCTTGCTGTCCATGGCTTTGGTAGCCTTGTGCTCTGCTGAGAGCATCAGTGATGGTAAGTTGGGGAGATAGGGGATCATACAAGAATGAGGTTAAATTCATGGAAAAGAGAAAGGTTGAATTGAGCTTTCTCAGAAATGAAGTACTTTATATTCAGAGACTAGGTGAATAAAAGAGGAGAAAACCTTAGATTCTATATTCCACGGAATGCAAATAGCCTCTGAACACCTAGGCTTATGTCCCAAGTCAATATCTTCCTGGTGGGACCTGTCCTCTTTCTAGAAATATGGACTTCCACTTCTTCACTCTGTGTGAAAAAGCCATCTCAACGGAGTGAGTATTCTGAAATTCATCTAGATATCCCATTTCCTTGACATCAAACACTTGGCCATTTAAAAATATGGAAAATCTGTATTGAATTGTCTTTATTCCATCAACATGATGACAGTAAGTGGGCACTATTCATTCTGCTCTCTATTGTATTACCTTTTTTTTTTTTCTTTTTAAATACGTTTGTGTCAGGTTAGGGAATGATTTGGCAGGCATGCATCTATAGGAAAACTAGATAATCCTAGAAATGGATCATTTCAAGCAATGATGGAGGAATTTGTACATAAAAAAGAGAAAGGTTAATTCTTTATGGATCTTTGGCTCTTTAAAAGAGAAATGTTGGATGGCCTACCTTAAAAGTGCCAAATATCCAGATATAAGCTAAAAATTCAGATAATTCTTTAAATGACTACAAACATCCAGATATTAGACCTCTTATAAGACAAACAAATAAAAGTTGAAATTAAATTTTATTTTCTTATTAAATGTTTTGTCATTGTATAGAAGCAGCTTCAGTCAAGAAAATAGGAATACTAAATACATGAAATTCTAATTGATTATTTGAGTTTTTAGCCTGTCACCATCAGCTGAGACAAATTTGCAGCTCCAAACTCTAAAATGGACATTTCTGACTTTTCTGAAAGGTATATGAAGTTTGATGTAGACAAGGTCATTTTGGATAAAATTACTTGAGCTTTAAGCTCTGTATTTTGTGGTAGTTTGGATATTAGGGGGGAAATAATAGTAAAATTCTGAGAAAAAGATTTTCTTTTTATAATAGCGTAGATTGGGAATTTATTTTATGCCTGGTCTTGTATAGGTTTGATGTCATTAGTTCTTCACTGCAACAATTTGAAGTAGACATTATTATTCACAGTTTACACTTGAACCATAGCTCTGGAGTTGAAATATTCTGCAGAATGTACATAATCAGGAAGTGACAAAGCTGTAGAACAGACTCAGCCCCGTCCGATTTCAAAGCCTATCATGTTTCTACCTCATCCTGTGACCTCTGTTTCAGCTTTTACTTTATCTGAAATGACTTTGAATTGTTTTTGGTACGTTGAATGTTTGTAAGTTAACATCCGGACCATTCAACACATAAATCTCTTGGCTCTGCATCTCTTCTTGTTCCCAAACTGATTTGTTTCTTGACTTCTGTCCCTAATCCACCCACTTCCCAAGGGCAGCAGGACAGTCTCACACAGTGCAGTGCTTTGTTTCTTTGAGTATTTCACAAAACACTTATCAAAATGTTGAGTAACTTAACTAGTAAAATGAAGCTGAAAATATGGTTAAATTTATGTAAATTTAAATATGGTTAAATTTGGTTAAATATGGTTAAATTTAAATATGGTTAAATACCACCCAAATGATGCCACTAAGGCAAAACTGAGTTTATTTTTACTTTGGTAAGGGGATGTGCACCTGAGGAGAAAGGGAAAGTAGGGATTCTTAAAAGTAAGGTTTTAGGGTCTGGTTGAAGAAGAGCTTTATTAGGAATGAGTAAGGTTGATGATTTAAGAATTTTGGGGACAAGTGTACTGAGGTGCTGGGAAGAGTCTTGGAGAGTCACCAGCTGATGCCATGAAAGAACTGAACAGATTAATGTTTGTTTAAAGGCGTTTGGGGCAAGTTCCTGAGATAAATGGGGAATATTTGACAATACTTTTTCTGGGCAAGAACTTTCTGGAAGAGTGAAGTCATGTTAATGTAGCCAGTAAGCTATATGGTTTCGGGTCTCCAACTTTGTCTCTTGCAAGAGGTCACATAATTCCATCTACAATCATTGCAGCCCTTCATTTCCTTACACGTGATGCAGAATTGGTAAGACTATATGACTCTGTCATCTCTGCTTCAGAACCAATGATCAGGACTAGGGTTGTAGTTTCGGAAATGTTGCTCCACTGTATCCAACCTTCTTAGAATTGGGGTTCTCTTAGACACCCTACTCATAGTAAATGTTTCTCTCCAAATCCCTCTACAACAAAGGGCTAATGACTGACTAACACAAATGCCTCACATCTGTAAGGGAATTATCTCTATTGACCGTTAACTAATTTGAATAATAAAGATACTATGTAATTTAACTCAAGGTCTTAGTTGCTCAATCAGTAAGCTTACCATGACACCTTATACATTTTCAGCACTAATGCTTAATGCCTTTGGTATGAAAGTCTTGATACCCGTGTGGAAAGGAGAAGTTTTCTCAGAGCAGGCGAAACTTGAAGCGAGGATTCATTGGACACCTTTCAGATGGAAAAAACTGAAGTTCATTTTAATGATGTTGGTGGGAATGTATGTAGAAGGGAGGATGCAGAAAAGACCAGAGGCCATGGGGGAGCTAATGCATTGTAAGTCATACCACCGAAGAAGTGGCACAATTGAGCAAAGGTCAACCAAAAATGGCCTTGCTTAAGGAAAACCTTTATAAGTTTAAGGATTTTTTCCCCAGTTCCTAGCTTGTCAAGGACTCTTCAGTTCGGGTTATGATGTATTTCATATGTCATTTTTTTGCTCTTTCTTTGCAGAAGCTCCTCAAGAGGAAAAGCAGGCACCCCAATTATTAGGTGAGTTATTTCTAACTCAGTCAACTTATTTAGACTTTTTCTAAATGGATTCAAGGAATCTCTGGGTCCTAGAAACACTCCAAAATTTCCATGATTTTTCTACTTAAAGAAAAATCATGCTTCGGCTTTAAAATTTCCTTTTTCAACCATCATACTCTATTGCTTAATCTTCTTCGTTCCACATTGCAGGAGGAGCACAAAAGGCAAAAGGAGGAAAAAAAGTTGAGCAGGGGGGAATGAATTGCTTTGAATTGAAGCATTTTCTCAGATCTAGACAGTGTGGTCACTGCTTTCCTTCTGATTTTTTCTTGCTTCAGCTACCTACCTTCCTTGTCTTTGTAAGGGCATGCCTCTGGAGGATTCCTCAAAGATTGCTTTGATTATCCACATGCTCTACCCCAGCACTGAGTCAGTAAAATCCAATACTTCACAGTAACCATGGCAGGATCCCGTACTTGGTATCCAGGATGCAAAAGTAAAGGAAACATCGTTCCTATCTTTAAGGAACACAGGATCTAGGGGAAGATTTGACTTGGACATAATAAAAATCACTGTCCAAAATGTGGCAAAAGAAGGCATTACAAAAGCTCAAAACAGGGGAGAAAAGGGGAAGCCTCATACAAAAGATCCCCTATGATCTGGACCCTGGAGAGTGGCAGAGTGAAATGCAAAGCTAAATCTGTCCAACACTGTTTTCACTCATCTAGGAAAACTGAATAATCAGTAAGGTAGAAGTGAATATACGAATATAGCGCTGAAGAAATGGGCTTGTTTCATATTGTGCAGGAAGTTATAAATGGCAAAGTGAAGTTGTAATTTATTCTGAGGGCAACAGAGAGTTTCAAAAAAGAAAGTGACACGTCAATTTCTTTGTGGGTCTGACAACAGTGAAGAGTAAGGAGCCTGAAAGCACAGACCTTGTCTGATAAGCTGGACATCTTAACATCTGACAAAAGGTGCAATTTAGTACATGGGCAGTCCATAAAATATATGTTGAACCCTGAAGAGAATGATTATAAGAGCGACAGGCAGGAGATGAGGAAGGAATGAATGAAAGTGGATGTAAGAGATGGTGAGGGATTACTTAAAAATAAAATCTTTGCAGAGTGGGGAGGGGCTGGCTGGCTCA
>JAPYYM010003019.1:0-11627 GCA_028534135.1 Potos flavus
CAGAGAGCCTCTTCCCTGCAGCACCGAGAGCCGGGTGCTGATTCGGGCAGTGTCTGGACCGCGGGTTTTAGTCTTGGGTGCTGGGCACCGTGCTGGTCACAGTTTGCTGACTGCGGCCACCTCTGCACAAAGTGAGCCGGGGACACCTGCTCATTGCACAGAGCTCGGCTCGTTAAACTTGAACCCCCCTCAGCAGTGTCCCACAGAGGGGAAACCGGGGCAGGGACGGGTAGGATCTGGAGGGCCGCCCACCGGAGAGCCGGGACTCTGAGCTCTGCCCGCTGGAGCCACCTTCCGAGCTCTTCACCGGATGCCTCGGCTCTACCGTCCGGGACTTCAGTGCAGTAGTTCTGGGGGCCAAGAAACCTTTTGTAATACAAGCCAGTTTTTTATTCTGGCGAGGCTTAAGAATCCAAGACACGATCAGAAGGCAGAAGAGGCAGCAAAAAGCCCATGGGGAAGGGCACCCAGCCCACCCCAGCCTGTATGCGGGGCACTGACAGCTTCCTCACGCGGACAAGCCAGCCAAGCTTCCTGCTAAGGCAATCAGCGGCGCTCGAAACAAAGACCTCTGGATCCTGGCATCTGGGAATCCCATAGCAAACTCCAGCCTTCTTACACCATCACTCTAAATAGTCAACCGTCCCTATATATGCACATGGAGGTTCCAGAAAGCTTTGTAATGCCATTATCTAGCCTAAACCAGGGGTTTGCACTTCACGGTCACAGGCTAAATCCAGCCCATCTCCTGTCTTATAAATAAAATTATACTGGATACAGCCATGCCCATTGGTTCATGTGCTGGTTATGGCTGACTTCTCGCTACTTCAGAAGAACCGAGGGGCCACGAGAGAGAGAGCGCAGCCTCAGAGCCTGCCCTGCTTACCTCCTGACCATCTACAGGCAACACGAGCCAACCCTGGCCTCGACGATGAACTCACAACCAGGACCCTCAAGGGTTTGGGGAGAAGGAACCCCTCCGACTTATTTCGACCACCTTCTAGCATCCTTCCTCAGTCATCCTCTCCAAAGCCCACTGCTCCTCCATAAAACTCACTGAATATCTTTCCAACAAAGAGCACAGAGGAGCCCAGGGAACGGGCTTGGGGCACACAGGCTCCCGACTGTGCTGACGCTCCAGGTGGCTGGACGGTCACACCCCGTGCCTGGCTCGTTCTCAGGCAGAATGTCCACATCTGGATATACCTACGCTCGAAATTCACTTTGTGTACGCTCTTTTTTTAAGAAGATTTTATTTATTTATTTGAGAGAGAGAGTGCACGCACAGGAGAGAATCCCAAACAGACTCCCCGCTGAGCATGGAGCCCGGTGCGGGGGGTCCCTCTCATGACCCCGAGATCATGAGCTCAGCCAAAATCAAGAGTCGGTCACTTAACCGACTGAGCCACCCAGGCGCCCCTGTGTACTGTATCTTAATACCTAAATCTTACGGTGAGTCATACTACAGGTCATAAATTTTACAATGCTATGCACAGAAAGTACTTACGAGGGCGTATATCACATGTGTGTATTGATACGTATATATGCACACGTGTACACAGGCTAAATCAGATCGCGTAGATCCATCGTGTATAAAAACATTGTATATTCCTCATCGTAAGTCAGACTGAAGAATGAGGGAATGCAGGCATGCGGGTTTGAGCTCCAGCTGCCAAGAGAGACTTAGTTACAGAGAACCTCCTCAGGATCCTGGTGCTAAATATGGACTCCCTTCCATTATAACAACAAATGCTCTTATAGAAGGAGTGATTTTTGGGGGCACCTGGGTGGCTCAGTCATTACGCATCTGCCTTTGGCTCAGGTCATGATCCCAGGGTCCTGGGATCGAGCCCCGCATCGGGCTCCCTACTCAGCGGGGAGTCTGCTTCTCCCTCTCCCACTCCCCCTGCTTGTGTTCTCGCGCGCGCACGCGCTCTCTCTCTCTCTGTCAAATAAATAAATAAAATTTAAAAAAAAAGGAGTGATTTTAATTCTCCTCACAAGAAAGATTCTCTAACTCTCTATGGAGATGGCTCTTAACCAGACTTACTGTGGTGATCCCTTCACGATACGTACAAATACAAAATCATTGCACTGTACATCTGAAACTGATAGATAGTGTTATATGTCAATCATACCTTCATGTAGATGGATGATAGCCAGACAGACAGATGATAGATAGATAGACAGATAGATGATAGACAGGTAGGTGGATAGATGATGATAGATAGATAGATAATAGATGATAAGTAGGTAGATAGATGATAGATAGGTAATAGATGATAGGTAGGTAGATTGATAGAAGATAGATAGATAGATAGATAGATAGATAGATAGATAGATAGATAAATAATAGATGATAGACTGGTAGGTAGATAGATGATAGATAGATGATAGACGGGTCGGTAAATAGATGATAGATAGATAGATAGATAATAGATAGATAATAGATGATAGACAGGTAGGTAGGTAGGTAGATGACAGATAGATGATAGATAGATAACAGATGACAGACAGGTAGATAAGAGAGAGAGATGACGGACAGATGGTGGGCGGTCAGCAGTAGGTGGTAGCACTTCCCAGCTCACTGTCCCATGCAGAGGGGTCTCGGGAGCACTCAAGCTCAGCGAGGGGCTCGGCCAGCTGCGAAGGCTGTGCATGGGTCTGTCTTAGCTCTCAGACTCACCTTGCGTGAATTCCAAAGCAAGCATGCTTCAACAAAGCCTGCTACCAGAGAAACCTAATATCGTAAGCAATTACCCAAAAAAAAATCCTTTCCGGAACTCTGGACCTGACTGAACAGCCTCGCCAAAAAGTCATATGTATCAAATTCAAGATGGAGACTTTTTTCCCAAGCCACTTACAAAATAAAAGATGATGAACTTTTCTTGCCACTGCCAGGAATCCCGGACACGGGGTCTCCGCTCCCACGCGGGCTCACACGACGCCATCGCAGGGCCCGGCCGCTCACGGAGAGACTCGAGTCTCGCAGTGAAAGAAGAATCAATACCAGCCACCAAAGCCAGTGGCCGAAGGAGAAAAAATGAGTGAAACTTGGGAAACGAGGCAATTGTCATGTGTAACTCGGTGCTCTGCCGCGCCGGCCCGGCCCTCGGACCGCGGAGTCATGTCAGACCCGCGGGTCTCAGAGCATCGGCCCCGAGGGCCGGACCTGTGAGCAGCCTGCGCGGTGGCCCTGGGAAGCGCAGGCGACAGGGAGGCACTACCTGCAGCCCAGCCGCCCGAGGAACTGCAGGGGACACGGCTGCCCTGCAGAAGGGGGTCCGGGCGTCCCGCATGCGGGGAAATGCGGCGCACACGTCGGGTGGTTTCAGTGTTAGCTCATCCAAGGCCTGTCTCCGAGCTCGGCCCGCGGGCACCTGAATCCCCGTCACCGTCCTCCACCGCCCCAGCGGCAATGACCTCGTGCTTCTGCGCGCACAGCCCCGCCGCTCCAAGTGGGCCCCGTGGACAGCGGCGTCAGCACCGGCCCATCGCGCTGCCCCGTCCGGAGCCGGGCCCAGACCCCCGGAGCAGAATGGGCATTTCCACGAGGCCTGGGGGGACGTGGGCACAGCAGAGTCGAGGAGGCACTCCAGAGAACTTCCTCGAAACCCGAGTCCCGCGCATCTGCTCCGCGCTCGGTGGCTGGGCCTGCTCTCTCCATCTTCCGGAGATCTCCTCAGAGATCACGTCCCCGTGACTGGGACCCCACGCCCACGGGGCCGCAGGGCCAGTCTGGGAGGCCCAGCGCCCTCCTTTCACTGATGAGGAAACGGAGTCTGCCCCTGGTCGAAACCAAAAATGTGGACACAGGAGAGAGTACGCCTCACAGCTTTGCTGCCTTCTGGCTTACCTCCGTTCCTTACTCTGTCGCGAACAGAGCACAGGCTGGGGCTCGGGGGAAGGGTTCGAGGAGCCACGTGCATGGGACAAGCAGTCAGAGCGAGAGGCCCGTACAGCGTCCACATTTATAATGAGGCCCAGAGCCTCTGGGGGGGCGTGGAGTCCCACGACCCGGTCGGGGCAGGGAGCCCGGACAAGCACCCAGCCCCCCGCACCCCGTGGGACGCCCAGGGTCGCTGCTGGGTCTCCACTGGTTTCCTGAGGCAACGCCCTCTGGCCTTCCCGGTAGGCTGTGGCCCCCGGTCAGCGGATAACGCATCCTCATCGCCCAGCGCTGCAGCTGCGTGGTCAGGAGCCCACGCCCACCATGGCCGGCCCTTCCTTCCTGGCCTCAGCCGGACTCCGACACCAGCCTCCAGGGCGCGAGGCTTTCTCTGCCCTTCGAGGCCTGAGGAGGAAGATGTGCCACAATCGCACACACTCATTTCTTCCCCTCCATTGCTGTGCACACAGTGCAGTAATTCGTACAAGATGCACACTGGAGAGACGACAGACGGGCCTGTCCCCGTGGGGTCCCTGGAGGGATGCGTCCCTGTCACAGCTCACAGGACAGCCGTGGCCCCTTCCTCGTCATCAGGCTGCTCAGAGGGGTGGGGAAGCAGGGGTTGGCCTTGGTTCGCTAGAGCTTCTAGCTTCCAACCGGAAACCTCTTCGGGAAGTAGAAATGCAGACTTGCCATCGAGAGTGTGTCATCCCAGTTTCCTTCCCTGTCGCAGAGACCCAGCATCTGACCTGGCGACGGGAGGCCAGAAAGGCCCCGAAGGAACAGGACAGAAGGGCCGGAGCAGGAGGAGGGAGGAGGGGAGAGAAGGAGGAGCCATCGCTACTGTCACACGGGTCGGAGCCGCCAGATGAACTCACAGCCCGTCTGCCGAGGCCGCCCGACAGAACACCACAGACGGGGCCGCTCAAACCACAGAACTTCATTCCCTCAGCCGCCGGAGCCCGCGGGCCGCGCTCCCTCCGAGACAGGCCCGGCCTCCCCGGCCTCCCCCAGCGTCTGGAGGCCGCGCTTCTGCTGTTCTTTGGTTCTGGGACACATGGCTCCGGTGTCCGCCTCTGTCGCCACGAGGCCTTCTTCCCTGTGCGTGTCGCAGCCAAATGTTCCTCTTTGAAAGGGACTCCGGTCATCAGAGAAGTGCCCACCCCAAACTGACTGTGGACTTACCTCCGCTGGAAAGACCCTCTTTCCAAACAAGGTCACGTCCCCGGGGCCGGCGGGGTAAGACCTCAACCCATGTCCTTTGCGGGCCCAAGTCAACCGCGGCGGGTTCCCAGCAGAGGTCGAGACAAGCAGGGAGGCCGCGGCGGACCTTCGACAAGACTCGGAACCGGGGAGGCCAGGGGGTCCTGGGCGAGGAGCGTCGGGACCACAGGCTGAGGAAGAGCCCCTCCCGAGGAGCGCGGCGGGCCTGGCGGGAACCTGACGCACGCAGGCCAAGAGGCCGTGATGCCGGGGGAGGTGGTCCGTTGGTTTTAGGCCCAGACGGAGGCACGTCGTGAGTTGGCGGGGGCCCCGATGGGAATCGAGAAGCTGGGGATGCAGAAGAGGAGTGTTTATGGGTGGAGGGACGTCGGCACAGTGAGGGGGCTCAGCGGTGGGCAGGAGGGAGACCGAGCAGATGGGGGGGTAGACCCTGCAAGTAGGGGACGGAGGAAGCAAATGGGAGGGGGGATTAGCAGCGAGGAAGGGCTGGAGGCCCAGTCATTCAGTCATCAAGTACGTATCCAGGATCAACCGTGTGTCAGACTTTCTAGGTGCCCGGGATACAACAGCGGCCAGAGGGGAACCCCTCCCTCACGGGGCTGGGGCTCTCCCAGGGAGGGGAGATGGGAGTGGGGAGGAAGGAGGTGGGCTGGAAGGCAGGCTGAAGATAAAGTTAACTTTTATAATATGTTGGAAGGTGAAATATGACCTGATAAATCATAGGATAGGGTTGTCTGTGTGGGGAAGACACAATTTTGAAAAAGGTGGTCGAGATGGGCCTTTCCGGGAAGGCGTCTTTGAGCAAAGTCTGGCAGGGATTGAGACCATGGTTTGGATGGTCATCTGGACCTGGGATGACGAAGGAGACGTCGTTCAGGCCACTGAGATGTCCACGCGGAGCCGTTGGGGGGCGTGGGGCAGGGGCCTTCCCAGGGGTAGTTGCTGAATAAGAGACGAGAGAGAGGAAGGGAAGGGAGAGAACGGCAGAGAAGGGAGAGAGGATACGCAGGAGGGAGGGAAAGAGGGAGAGGAAAGGAGAAAGAGTACTTTGAGAAAAGAAATCCCTCGGCCAACGTGCAGGTTCATGAACTATGGGAAAGAAATAGAACAGATCGGGTGGGGTGAGAACTTATCTTCCCGATCTTTCATTCCAATCCATTCTCCATAGTCAGATAGATCTTCCTAAATCCTGCCTCTGAGAGTTCTCCTCTCCTGCTCAAACATCTTCAGTTGCTCCTCACCCCCAGACTAAATTAAAACCAATCAGCCCAAAAGCAAGACTTACATAATTTGACAAAACTTAGCCTCAATGGTTCCCTAGCTTGGGCCAGACGGAGCCCTTACTGATTTCAGGACACGCTCTCCATTTTTCCATCACCAGGACTCTGTCCACACGTCCTGTAACGTCCCTTACCGCTGACCCTGAGATCCTACCCGTCTGTGATGGTTCAACTCACATGCCGTTAATAACCCTGTCTCCTCCCAGCCTCTCTCCCGTTTTTCTAACCTTGTCTTCACACTCCTCTGGCTTTGCCTTGATTTGTGGATGCCAAGTGTAGGCTGCACACTTGTGATCAATCAGAAGGTCCATGAGCACACTTTACTCACCTTTGTTCTTCCCTCACAGCTCAGCGTCCTAATAAATATTAATAAACACTTTGTGGATGGGTGGATGGATGGACGGACGGACGGACGAATGAACGAACATGGCTTCAGGAAAACTGGCTGGGGGGTAGTAGGGACAGCACACAACTAGAATTCGGGAGAAGTGGCCTCTGGCTCTCCTCCCCCAGCCGTGGGACCTCGGACGGCCAGGGAACAGCTCCTCAGGACACACGGAGCCTCCGTAAAATCGACGTTCTCTAAGGCTTCCACTCCTCTGCAGCTTTCTAATTTGCATGCAGCAAAAACTCCAAACATTTGAAAGACTCCTTCTAGTTCACTGACATTTCACAACATCCTATTTCCACAGTTTTTACAAGGTGGGTTTAATCACTCTGAATTACGGGAAGAAAATGAATCTGACTTCGTGGATGTATGAAATCTCTGAGACCAGGAAATCGGGAGACGTGTGACGGTCCCGGGACTGGTATACCCTGATTAGAAGGGCGATCGCACCCAGACATGCAATCTCAAGAGCACAGAGAGCGGCATTGTCCACACTGGGGTGTGTGTGTGTGTGTGTGTGTGTGTGTGTGTGTGTGTGTGTGAAATGCAGCGTGACGTTCCATTTCCAGTAAGGATGCCACTTATCACAAGCCAGCATGTGACCCTGTGATGCACTCGCTTGGGGACGGGGTGCTTGACGGTGTGCCCTTCTGCTCCATGTGTGCGGCGCACAAGAAACTAAGGTTCTGTGCACGGGCTCCAGCCCCCTCTGGAAGCCGCAGCGGCCGAGGCTGACGGTCACGTGCCTGCAAGGGTGCGGGTCCCATTTCCAGCCTGCAAGCTGCAGGAGTGTGTCATCTACTTAGAACAAACGAGGGGCTGAGACAGAAGGTGTGAGATATTTTGGGGAACCTAATGAGGAGACCCCAAAACAGAGGATGGATTTGGTCTGTTCGTTTTCCAGGCAGCCACCGCGAGCGCAGGGTTACCGCTGCACACCCAGAGGAAAGGAAATAAATCCACGCGCTCTGCCAGCCCCTCGACAGTCTCCGTATTCTGCGAAGGGCAGAAATAGGTTCCCTTGGGAAATTAAACCAGCCATTTTGGTGAATCTTCAGGAGAACATGCAATTAAAATTACATTTTTTTAAATGATGTTTCCATCTCTGTGCTATGCAGCCAGCTGCTGGAAAAACCCCTAAAGGTAGACGTGCCCTCCTTCATCCTTCACAAGTCATTCACTAGCAGAGGAATCACAGCCCCGGCAGGAAGGGGAGAAAGCTTATGTGGCTTTTTCTCAGTTAAGACCCTTGGCTCAAAAAATAAGCAAAAATGATCAAATCACCACATTAAAGGAATAACTACTAGCAAACTCTTATTTTCCCAGGATCAAGATCAGTTGAAACTATTGAAAATAAACATTCCAACGTTTCGAGATACCATCTAAAGATTTACGATCCTGAGGAAGTTCAAGAGAATAGTAATTACTGTGAATGTCCCATTCACCAAATCTGAAAGTTGGCAGTTATATGACAAAAGCCCAGGAATTCAGATATGATTAAAATCTTGACGGCTGTCAGAGCAGAAGGGGAAATGTAAGGGGAGAAGCTGATGGCTTCTGCTCTGTTTAAAATCCCATTCACTCTTTCAACTGCTTCTCTTCCTGTTCGTTCCCCTTCTAGATTTTGCAACTTACATTAACTTTTATGAGATTGCAGCAACATTTTAGAGCTTGACATAATGAACAAAGGAGATAGTTTCTGTTTATACTCGTTAAGTCCTCTGAAAGGGTCACCGGCTACCCTGAATTTTCTGAAGGCAATCTTACAAATTCTCGTGTATATTCCAGTGTTTCAATTCATTCATTTTGATTCTGATACTATGTGCTTGCACAATTGCTATCATTAAGTCTAATTATACAATTAGCATAACATGTGTGATCATATAATTAGAATGTACAATTATGTAATTATAATGTGTAATGGCATCACGGTGTAAATATCCTTCTGAAATGTCAGGAAGAAATATCCTCTGTTTGCTCAAGAGGTAGTTTTTAAAGTTCAATTCCATGTGTGTGTGTTTTTTTTCCAGGATGAAAATTCAAATATTATTTGAATCAAACCCTTTAATTATGCTTTGAAAATAAAAGCTTTATTTTTTTTAATATCTTTTCTAACTCAAGTGTAAGGTAAGAAACTTTGCAATGTATCAAAAGTGTTTATTTAACGGATTGCCCTACATTATTTGAGTTGAGAAAATAAAATTATTAGAAATCCGACAACGTGATCCAATCTCAAAAAACGTAAACAATTGGGTCTAGCAAATTTATACCTAAAATTGTTTTAGAAATAATAAATATTTCCTTTAATCATGGTTTTAGAAATAATAAATATTTCCTTTAATCACGGTCTGGGGATACCACACGCCCGGCCTGCTTCACAGTTATCTCAAACCCCGAGGCACACAAATCAAACGCGTTATGTGCTCACCCAAACCTACTCTTCCACGCTCATGACCCACCTCAGTGGTTGTCTAACAGCCGTCAGAACCATGTCGAAGGCTCGTTGGAACAGACTGCTGAGTCCCACCCCCAGAGGGACTAACTGGGGAGTCCTGGAGCAAACCAGAGATTTGCACTCCCAGCAGGTGTCCAGGTCTCTGCTGGCCCAGGGACCACACTGGAGAACTACCGTCTGACCCATCACCAAGTTTCCCCAGAGAGAAGCTTCAAGTTCACTCTCGACTCCTCTTTGTTGCTCAGCCCCTTGCCCTATGTGCTCACCTGGCCACCAGTGCCTGTGGATTGTGACCCGGGAAAGGATGCCCTCAGTCACTTCTCAGCCCTTCTCTCCATCCCCACTGACCCTGGCTTAATTCGGCTCTCATGTGCTTGTGCCTCATCAGACCCCACACGGGGTCATCTCGCTTCGGTGCTGCCCCTTTCAAAATGTCTGCCCGTCCTTCGTGCCCTAAGAGACGCTTCGGTCTCGGACCCCAGCTGCCGTACCAGACCCATTTCCCAGCACCATGCTGTGCCCTCACCGTGTTAGAGAACAGCATTCCCTGCGTCAACTCTCTGCCCTTCCGCTAATGCTGCTTCCTTCGGGTGCGCTGAGGACCTGGGCAGGACCC
Source organism: Potos flavus (assembly GCA_028534135.1). Classification (NCBI taxonomy): domain Eukaryota; kingdom Metazoa; phylum Chordata; class Mammalia; order Carnivora; family Procyonidae; genus Potos; species Potos flavus. Next base: position 9,853 of record JAPYYM010003019.1, read on the forward strand.
GACCCACCACTGGAAATAAGAGACTAGCGCGCCGGGTCCCGCCGCGCACACAGAAACCTTGATTTCAGACACGTCAGCACAGAGTCGCGACGAAGAAACACGGTGGGGGTGCGGGGGGTGATTAGGGGAAGGGCAGGAAGACAGGTTTGCTCGCTTGCCCATTGTGCACCAGCCGCTTACCTGTTACCTCATTTAGACCTCACGTGCCTCTGCTTCATGTGTGTCATTTGGTAGATGAGAAAATCTGAAGCCGAGGAAGATTATGCAAATTCTTTAAGGTCGAATACCCAGGAAGAGGCACAACCAAGTTTTAAGTCCTCCTTATAGAAATGCGTTGTCTGCCTCCAAAACTCACACTCGTTTAGCAAGTGCCTGCTGTTAAACGAACTCACAGTTTAATGAAAAAACACAAAGAGGGCCAATGTGCCAACCAAGGTCGAAAGCAGTCTGCGGAGGACCTGACTTCGGCCCTGTCCTTGTCAACGTTGTGAGCAAGTCCTGTGAAGACAGAGCATCTGTGGCTCCGGGAGTCTGCAGTGTCTGCCGAAAATCCCCTGGATTTCCAAACATAATATTAAATCGGAACAAGGACATTTAGGTTTAAAATAATTGGACAACATGCAGGATTAGAAGACATCTGATGCTGGGAGCATTCAGTCTGTGAATAATCTAGGGATTGTTCTCATCCGTAAATTCGGCAAGAGTCAGCAGCATGACATACTCCTAAAACAATCAACGAAAATAAAGTTGTACTTGTTTTCAAGATGATGCTGAGTTCAGTCTTTTAAATGACTCTTCTCCAGGTAATTAAAAGAAATTAATTGTAAAGACTTACCCATACTCAACACAAGAGAAATATGCCCATGGTTTAAAAAGGAAAGAAGAAAACACAGAACGAAAAAAGAGGTTTAAAGCCATCAGTCTGCTGGACTTCCAGTCCAGACACACAGAAAGACTTGTACCAGATAAAAACAGACATTGCGTAACAAGAAATGAAGGACCAGAACCAGGGGGGATGTTTGGGCCCCTGTGGTGGGGCTGCTCTACTCTTGACACGAAGAGAGAAAAGGCTGCAAAGACTGCCTGTGATAGTAATTTAGATGGCAATTCACTTTTTTTTTCATTTTTTTTTATGTTATATTAGTCACCATACAGCACATTATTAGCTTTTGATGTAGTGTTCCATGATTCATTGTTCATGCCCCACACCCAGTGCTCCATGCAATCCATGCCCTCCTCAATACCCACCACCAGGCTCAGCCACCCCCCTACCTCCCTCCCCTCCAAAACCCTCAGTTTGTTTCCCAGAGTCCACAGTCTCTCATGGTTCGTTTCTCCCTCTGATTTACCCCCATTCACTTTTCCTTTCCTTCTCCTAATGTCCTCCATGTCATTCCTTATGCTCCACAAATAAGTGAAACCATATGATAATTGACTTTCTCTGTTTGATTTATTTCACTCAGCATAATCCCCTCCAGTCCCATCCATGTTGATGCAAAAGTTGGGTATTCATCCTTTCTGATGGCTGAGTAATATTCCATTGTGTATATGGACCACATCTTCTTTAGCCATTCAGAAGATATTTACAAATGATACTACAGACAAAGGGCTGATATCCAAGATCTATAAAGAACTTCTCAAACTCAACACCCAAAAAACAAATAATCAAGTCAAAAAATGGGCAGAAGACATGAGCAGACACCTCTCCAAAGAAGACATACAAATGGCTAACAGACACATGAAAAAGTGTTCATCATCATTAGCCGTCAGGGAGA
>JAPYYM010000302.1:0-14869 GCA_028534135.1 Potos flavus
CCCTATTGCTGTAACCGTAGCAGGCATGCATTTTCACACTTACATCAAGGACCTCGAGGAAAGCTTGCACGCACTTGTACCGTCACGAGAGCTGTGCTATATCAACTTTCCCCACTTTTTTATAAGATTCCTAAAAATTTATTTATTCGAGGGAGAGAGAGCGAGCATGCATGAGCAGGGGGAGGAGCAGAGGGAAAGGGAGAAGCAAGAATGAGCTGGGGGCTGCAGAGTGGGTCACACCAAAGTCGGTTGTTTTGTTTGACCTTTGCTGAAATAACTTAAAATCAAAACTGGAAAATTGTATTTTTGCTGACCTATTAATTAAAAACATGTTAACCAGCCCAGCAGTACCTTGAAGATAGCCAAGGGTCTGCGCTCAAGTGTCCAATTCCTTATTTTGTACCCCAGATAACCCATGATCATATTCAGATGATTATTTTTCCTCTTCTATCTCATGACTGTAATGTCTTTGGGCAGTGGGTTAATCAGTTTGACCGCACAGGCTGATGTTAAATTAGCAAACTTTTAATTTTTTAAACTTGAGATATAGGATCAATTTTGAGTTAGATTTTGGCTGCTGTTAGAAAAATATGATTTGAGTGTGGGAGGAAAACATTTTGAGGAATCTGATTTTAAACTTTTCAACATTTCCGTTTCTGTTATAAGAATGGAGGGATCATGGGATCCCATCCTGTAATTTTTTCCCAAGAGTTTCATAATGCATGGGCCTAATGTTTAAGTTCGAGTGGAATTTAAACTAGCCAGAGGCGCCTGGGTGGCTCAGTAGGTTAAGCACCTGCCTTCGACTCTTGTCGTGATCTCTGAGTCCTGGGATCAAGCCCCGCGTCGGGCTCCCTGCTTTGCGGGGAGCTTGCTTCTCCCTGTCCCCCTGCTCCTTCCCTATACTCGGGCTCTTTCTGTCTCTCTCAATCAAATAAATAAAGAAATAAAACTCTTAAAAAAAAAACCCCAGAAAAACTAGCCAAAGATTTCAAGATGCTGATCATTATAAGGGATTCTTAGAAAGCACGGATCTATTTGTGAAGGTGATCCGGGAATAGTTTGGAGTGATAGGTATTGCACTGTCAACATTGATTGCTCTGAAGGCGGGACGGTGGCCCAGTCCTGTCCCAGTCCCTGAAACCTGTGCGCGTTACTTGGCAGATGTGAATGAGTTAAGCGTCCTGAGATGGGAGGTTATCCTGGATTGTCCACATGGGTTCTGGATGTTATCAACAAGAGGCCTTAGAAGAGGCAGATGGTGGAAATTGCTACAGTTAGGAGAAGGAGAAGTGAAGGGGGGGCTGAGAGATTTGAAGATGCTCATCTCCTGGCCTGGAAGCAGTTCCTAGCCAAGGAATGCAAGAACACAGCTCCGGAAGCTGGAAAAGCAAGGAAAAGGATTCTCTTCTAGAACCTTCAGAGGGAGCATGGCCCTAGGGAGGTGTTGGTGTCATGGCAGAGAAACTGTTTTCAAATTTCTGACCTCCAGAAATGCAAGGGAAGAAATTTGAGTTGTTTTAAGCCACCGAGTTTGTGGTAATTGGTCTCAGCAGTAATTGGTTTCATAGGAAACTGACGTGCCACTCCACCAAATTAGTAAGCTTTTGGCCTAAGTGCCTTGTGTTTTTCAAAGTAAAATTAATATCCCAAGTATAAGAGACCTGTATGAAACTGTAGTAGCTTTAGTGATTCAAAGAAAGGAAGAATTAAAATGCAAATGCAAAAAAAATTTAGACTTTGACTCTGGGGTGTCGATTGTTTGGAAAAGCTGTGGGAATCGATAGGACTGGTGAATTCTTTACTTTCTTGGCATTTTATGACACAGCTGTGTGCTGTACCATCTGTTTTGTGCGAGGAGCTCCTCCTGCCACAGTGTCGTACAATCAAAGATTGTAAATTTTGCTGAGGACATGATGTCCTTCCCAGCCTTCCCCTCCTCTGGTCTCTCTTCTCCCAGATATAGATAGGTGTTCTCAGTGGCTGAGGTTTTCTGGAAGATGACTCTATAGGGTGTGCATATTTTTAAATTTAATTTGATTAAGATATTCTAGAAAGAAAAGGAATTCATTTTTAAAGAAATTTGATGGAATGTCAAGGATTTGACACTTTCTTGAATGAAAGGGTGTTAGAATTCTCTCTGGCTTATTTATTTTTTTTTACTGTAAAGATAGTGTGCTTCTCCAGCTTAATAATGTTCTAAGAGTGCCTCGTTCAAGTTCAAGTCCTTACATTTCCTAAAACACACCTTTAACCCAGGCGACTGTGATTTTTTTTCTTTTTCTCCTTCCTTTTCTTCCTTCTTTCTTTCCTCCTTCCCTCCCTCCCTCCCTCCCTCCCTTCCTTCTTCCTTTTTTCTTGAGATGGGAGATTTATTTTCCTAAAAAATTTGAGTGGGAGAAGTCACATTGTCACCTTGACAACCTGGACTTATGTTAATCCTCACTTGCGTATTTTTCTTTTGCATCTCGTTTCGATGAAATAAGGCAGACCGTTTTTACTACTTGAACTTGGCTTCATTTTATTCTTTGTTTTCATTAATGCTTTTCTTGCTTTGGCACAGAACACTATTTGATTCACAACACTCCAGGAAAAAATGCTTAATTACTGAAAAACTTTGACTGAAATTCAGGAAGCCCATGTAGGGGAACATATTTGTTCAGGTTTGGTTTATATGACTTTCAGAAATAGATTAAAATAATCTGCGATGAAACCAAATTGGTGCTTTCATTGAAAGGATTTGATTGTGAGTGGAACAGAAAGAGATAGTGTCTAAGGCTTCCTTTAATTGAAAACGCCTTCAAAGGAGAAGCAGAATGCATCACAGTGCTCCTGCTGGCGAGGGACCAGGGTCTTTTTGAGGTTTTTCCAGAATCCTCTACACAGTATGGCAGAACTGAACGTGAACATTACCTTTCAAATCCATTCCGTGTGCATTGAGACCTCTCAGTTATTATGGAAACCTAATGAAAAAAAAGAAAGAAAGAAGGAAGGAAGGGAAGGAAAGGAAGGAAAGAACACAACATTGTATAATGAACTGGAAGACCAGGATTTCTGCCTTGTGGATTCATCAGGATTTATCACTTCCTGCCCACGTGACTGTAGACAAGTCTCTTCAGAGCACCAAGCTTCCAGATCTTTATTTGCACAGTAGGACTATTTGCCTTGCTTCCACTCAGGATTCTTTGGAGGATTGGAAGATTGGGAATGTGGAAACAGTTCCTAAAATATAATTTTATATACAAAGAAATGCTTAATTATGGAGGTGTTTTGATTCTGCTGAAGTATGCTTTTTGCACACTTGTTTAATAAATAAAGACTATTTATTTTAGCATGGAGAAGAATCAGCTCTGCTCTTAGGCTGTAAAACAAGGGAGACGGAAGGAGGTTCTGTCAGCTCCTGTTTCTTCCAGGAACCACAACTGTGACTTTCTCTAACTTTCCCAGAACCTGAGACTGATGAATACCCCTTAGCCTTCATCCATCTCCATACGATGAAGAAAGTTGCCACATTCTTCCAACTTAAATTCCTGCCTAAGAGAGAACAAGGTGTCTGTGCAAAGAAGAACAAATGGGAAGAGAAATCACTTAAAAAAAAAAAATTATTTATTTAAGAGAGAGAGAGAGAGACAGCACGAGCAGGGGGAGGGGCAGAGGGAGAGGGAGAGTCTCAAGCAGACTCAATGCTGAGTGTGGAGCTCTGACGTGGGGCTTGATCCCAGGATCCTGAGACCATGACCTGAGCTGAAACCACGAGTTGGACGCCCAACCAACGGAGCCACCCAGGCACCCTGAGAAACCACACTTTGATGGAAGATAGTATTGTTTGCATTTGCGTTGTGTACTGTGATTTGTCAGAATTGCCCCTCAAATCATTGGATTCCCGGTTATTAGCGGTAATTTAGCTTTGTTTTTAGGTTATCCCTGGGGCCCGGGTACTGGACTAGAATACTTTGAGGTTACAGGGCTGGGTGTTCTCATGCTCTCTCATCAGGCTATTTGTCTCCAGTACACCAGAGAGATTTTTCCTTTGGATTCTGAATAGTGAGAAATGATATTGCACAAGTAATTGCAATGTCAGAGAGTTTTCATCCTTGACATTGGCTCCTGAAGCAGCCAGATAAAAAAGTTAGTTCTGTTGTAAAAAGAATGTGTCTCCTTGATTTAGTGTAAACTGAGAACAAGATCTATTCCAATTTTGTATCATAATGAGTAATGGAGATGAGCGGAATTAATCATTGTTGCGCCATCAGAAGTCTCTTGAATGTGATACACCTCTGACTATCTGCAGGAGTATGTCACACAGTAGGAAACCCAACTGTAACGTGCATCACCCCAAGAGTTAAGGAATCTATTATAATTATTTATTGTATGTGAATTCCGTAACGGTTTGGATGAGTTCATGAATTAAAGAGCCATCAATGGCAACTGAGAGAACTCAGAATTATTTCCAGCTTTTAATATTGATATGAAGAAGGACAGCATTTGATACTCATGGCCATGGAATGTGGAGTGACATTTGAATGGCTTAAGACAACAGCAGCTTCTGACTATGGGTCTGTTGGAATTGGCATGGTAGACTGAATGGATTATGATTCAGTTTATTTGGCAGTTTTGTGTGTTTGTGTCTGATAGTTGTTGTAGAAAATATGTTTCAGACTTGTTCAACTGGGTTTCTTGAATTGCTACCTGAAATTATATTTTACAGCATTTCTCTCCTGAGGGATTGGGAAGATAGTCCTAGATTGAAATCCCAGTTAGGAGGTAAGTGGAAGGGATTCTGGTGTATGCCCATACACAGAAAATATTGTAAACTTTGCATTAAGTTGGAAGAAGGGTCTGAAGTATCAATTTAAGAATGTGCAATTTCATTTATTTCAACCATTAGCTGTAAATGGAATAAGGTTAACAAAGATTCCTTAAAAAAATATCCGGTAATCCAGAGATGAGACTCCTTTGCAACTGAAAGTATGAGAATCTTGTAAGGATGTATAAATGAGCAGTTACAGAGGACTTAAAAAGCAAGTTTCTGAAACACGTTCTTTACCTTCCAGTAGTTTGGGCTTACCAATCCAGAATTAAAACATCATGTATGAATCATATGAAATTGCCATTGTATTGGTCAAAATCTGTCCAGTGTTGGAGAATTTATGTGTTCAAATTCACATAACTTCCAAATCAAGCAACAACCATTAATTACATTATTATCATCTGCTACAGCACGTGGCGTCCAGTAAATCCTCAGTAGCGCTTTGTTGAAGGAATGAATAAGACAGTAAATGAATGGAAGATTGAATGAGTGTGAGTTTTGGGCTGGGCATTGTTATGGGGTTATGGGGGGGGTAAAATGGTACGGCTTTTTTTTTTTAAAAGATTTTATCTTTAAGTAATCCCCACACTGAATGTGGGGCTTGAACTCACAACCCCAGGATCAAGGGTTGCAGGCTCCACCAACTGAGCCAACCAGCTGCCCCTCTTAAGGTTCCTTTTAAAGTTCTTTCCAGATTCCATGGAATTAATTTTCTTTTTAATCATCCTGGTCCCTTGGATGTTGCCTCCCCAGAGGGTCCGTTCCTGGATGTCCTATTGGAAAGACTCCATTGCCATGCCCATGAGAAATCTGCTGCTTCTCACTCTGCCTTTAGTTTCCTCCTCCCTCTTACCATATTTGAAATAATATGCTTTCTAGTATATATCTTGTTTGTTTCTGTCTAATCCAGTGAGGCCCATGATTGGAAGCACCTTGTCTTATTCAACAGTGTATTCATTTCTTCAGTGGATGAATAAATGGATCGTTCGAAAAGAAGTCATCTAGTGAGATCTGCTGATTTGCCTAGAGATGTACCCAGAAACTATGTGTGTTAAGGTGAATTTCTGACTTTTTACAGAACTGAGGATATTAGAATGTAAGGCCTTGGGCCCATGTGAGCGGACTGACCCCGTAGTGCTGCAGGGATCCTGCGGGTCTAGAGCCAATATTCATTCATTCGACAATCGTCTGTTGAATGCCTACTAAGCACTAGGCACAGGATAGTGGTGGATCATGGAAGAAATCTAAAAGGGGACTTCTCAAGTCCCATCCTATTTCTCCTGTCGTCAGTTGCCATGGTCCCCTGCTTTTGCAGCTCTGGGGAGTGATAGTGGGCTTCTGCTTACTCTACCTGATACCCTCTGCTTGGCCAGGCTTGGTACATGGTTGCAAGATGACTTGGCTTCCCTTTTCTTGTCGAGGCACTGGGTTCATTGCCACTCCTAAACCTTGGCTCTTCATTGTGATTCACTTTCCATTTGTTACATATCATTAAGCTTTTCCTCTGTAATATGTACCAAGAACATGGTGTCGGACCGGATGGTTGTGGCTGTGGAATCTCACTGCACGTCCATCATGCTAGCAAAGATGGGAGGTCATAAAAGTAACTGCAGTGAAGTGGGAGGAGGCTCTGGAAAGTCCAGAAGGTTGTAGAGTACATAGCTGGGGGAGGTAGTAATTGGGGGAGTTCGGGGAACGCGAGGTGGGCCGGTGGGAGAGGTTGGGCAGGCAGAGGGAGCTACGTGTTGGAAGGCCAGGCTGCAAGAAGACTTGGAGCAGCAAAGACCGGATGCTCTCTGTTGAGCCAGTATTGACCCCTCTGTCAGCGGTATGCCTCGATGGGAGTTTTACAAACCACCGTTTTCGCAGCTCAGAGAATGGATTGGGGGAGGGTGAGATTGGAGGCAGAGAGACCAGTTTGGGAGGCTTTTCAGTAGCCAAGCCTGATATGATGGCGCCTGTTATTAGAGCCACAGTGCTAGGGAAAGGGGTCCAGTTAACAGGAATTTAGGAGGCTCGGTGTCCAGGACGCGGCGAGTGCTGGTTGTGGTAAGAGGAGGGAGCTTCATGGTGAAGAGGGAGGTGACACTGATTTCTTGCTTCATCTTTAGAGGAAGCGATGCCCCATCCCCAGGCGAGAAACTGGGGAAGGCGTGTTCCTTGTTGCTGGTGTTGGGGGTGGGGGAATGAGTTCAAATCTTTGGATTTTAAGAGGACCCACTCACAGTGACTTCTCTCTCCCCATTTGTTACCATGGCCTCCTAATCCTATTCCAGAAGTGCTTCCCCACACTGCCTTTCTCACATTTCCCTTTGTGCTGGAAGAATAGCTTTCCATGGTGGACACTTCTGGGATGGAACCCGAGACCTGCCTGGGTTACCCTATGGCAGTTACAGGGCCTGTTTCCTTCCTTGGTAAGCTGACCGAGAACTTAGGACAGAGTCTTCACAGATGTTGCATTAAATATGGAAGCCAAGGAATGAAGAAAGAGCTCAGGAGTGTATCCTGGGAAAATTAATAAGCATCTGTAACCGTATTGTGTAGAAGGTGTGGAAAACATGTCTGATAGAGGATGTGTTCCCGAAGAAGGTGATGGAGGCACGTTGTGGGCAACACAAGATGGTGGCATTCGGGTAAGCTGTGAATGAGAGGACATATTGTACCAGATGGCATTGGTTTCTACGACTGTGGACATCCCCTCTCTTTGAGGAACTGGTTAACGTGTAAATCTGCACCAAGTATTCTGGAATGGTTCTGATGTGACAGTGACTCGAAGATAATGGAGACTCTAGGGCGATGGTGAAAGCGCCATTGCTCCCTCATCAAACACGTGCTCTTTTATTGTAGTGATAAAGCATAATTAGATCTAATTGTGATGGAATGCACCCACCTAACTTGTTAAAGTTATTTTATTTCTCATAAAATAATACCTATGCTACCTTACTCCTTTCATCCCATCTCTACCAGGAGTAGACGTGGATCGTTCTATCAGAAATTGACACCCATTTCATTATCAGTTGTAGTAAACTTAACAATAAGATCAACTTTTAATAAATACTCAGTAATTACTTAATTTTAAAGGTTATCTAGGCACAAGCCCATGCTTCAGAGGAGTTACAGAGAAGAGCTTTCTATAGGAACCATGGCGATCCTGGGAGGGCATGCAGAGTGGGGGGCGTGATTTCAGCATGGGGGGCGTGACGTCAACATGGTGGGGCACTAGTGGAGATGGAGGCTGATTGTGTTCCAGGACCTCAGAGCTGGGATCTGGGGTTCTGGAAGCTCGCCCTTGGCTTCGGCTTGGAAAGACTTTGTTTTGAAGGATTTCATCACCTTCTCGACCTGGCCGCCTGCCATATTTGCCCACACTTAGTAAGGGCACAACAAACACACACAGAGAATTCCCACCCCGGTAGCCTCTGATCCCTTATTTTGAAGGTGCAAGAGGTGAAGGGCCTTTCCTTTCAACCCTGCCCAATGGGGTGTACTTTGTTGTACGTTAGACCTGGCCTCCTGCTTAAATGGGATTCTCGACAGTTGTCGCTCTAAAAACTGGGCTATGTAACGCTGTCTGATGATAGTTATTTACAAGCCCTAACCAAAGGTTTCAAAAAGAGACCCTTTCTATTGATGTTTTGTTTAAAAAACTTGTTAGAACTTTAAGTTTATATTAATATATTTTATAGCAGTTAAATGTCAATATGGACAAACTAAGGAGTCAGGTAATTTTAGCACCTTCTAACCAGTGGTTTGAAGTTAAAACAATATGTGTCATCTTCAAAAAGAGTGTCCTCTTTACAGCTAATATAAAATTAAACTTTCACAACGAAATTGACCCTAGGCTAATGCTAGTCCCATCTTCAAATGATTCTAAAAGAAAGCCTGAATTATCTGGTCCCTTCTATTCTTTCCTCTGCCTGTCGCCATCATGTAAATTATTCTGGTCGGATGGGTTAATTTAATTATACTAGAAATTTTCTCACGAGGTTGAGAACCCCTTCCCTCATCCACGGTGCCGTGTCTCTTGATAGCTCCTTACACTTCTTGGTTTTATTTTTGGCATGTTTCATCTGGCTCTGTCCTTGATGAATGTGGAGAATAGCTCCTAGCGTGACAGTTAATCTGCTGGGAGAAATTTCCGATCACTCACTGTGAGGCTCTTCTGGTTATTGATCACTGAAATCATGAACCGGGAAGTCAAAGACAATGAAGAAAACCACGCCACCCAGCCGGGAGGCTGTGCTGTACCTTCTTGCAGCGATTAGAGAAGAGACCACTGTCCTAGCTTTAGAGCTGGTTTTTCTGTTGGGAAAATCTACTGTCAGAGGCATTTTGGCCCATATGCTCCCTCTCTGGGGTCCTCTGAGCTCAAGGGCTGGGGCTCTGTGTGTGTGGGCACTGGCCCTCTGACTTCTCTGTTTTTCTGAGGAAGGCGATCAAGTAAATCTCCAAGGGCTTCAGGGAATTCAGGGGACTGGAGGAGGTTTAAGAGCCTCCACTGTGTCCTCAGAAAGGGTTCTGGTCTGTGTGTTTTCCCCCAAGGGGAACACGAGGCTGTGATCGATCTAGCGGACTATTTCCTCTTCCCCCAAACAGTAAGGCTGTATCCAAGTCCTCCCCCTGGTAATTAGTGAAATAGCGGATGGAGCGCGGTTGTAACTTGAAAGTTTGTGTCACAGAAATGTGAAGGATAATTAAAAAAAAATTGCTCTAAATGGATTTCTTCATTGGGTGAACCACACCTGGTGAGCTCTCTGTTGAAAGTGAGATGCTTTGGTCTTTTGGGAACTAATAAAATGAGTGCGAGATCCAGGAGGGGAGGAGGAAAGTGGGCTTCATGTTCTTTGTCCCCCTGCCATGTGAAACTGCTTAATTGTTGTGGTAATATATTAGATGTTTCTAGAACATGTTTCCTCCTACAAGTTGTTGTATTTTTCTGCCTAAATAGAAGATGAACAGCGAAGCCAACTCAGACTTTTAATTCTTTAGCTTTAGTTATGAACTTTGTTGCAGTTTTTGTTCAGGAGAAATTATGAGGTGATGAATTTTGATTTCTGTCAAAAACGCAGTTATAGGAATGCTGAAGATAGTTGGGCATCACGCTGCTAAACCAAGTAGAGGGGATTAGGAAAACAGAGAGGAAAGTCTAAGCCACGGGACGAGGTCATAGGTTGAAAAATGAAGATGGGATAAAAAGGAAACCCAACAAAATACTCCTCATCATTCACTTGGCACCATGATTTATTCCATTGGCGGCCTCAGTAGCAATATGGCGTCTCTGCTCAGGACCCACCAATGACAGAGCTTCACATGGCCTGGCCCTCGGGCCCCTGTTTGTCTCCATTCACCACTTTTTCCCCTGCTTTATCCTCCAGACACGCTCACCAACATGCCCTTCCTTCAACTGCTGAGTGATGCCCACGGGTTTTCCTTCCCTTCAGGAAGGATTCTGCTCCGACATCACCAGCTCAAGAATATCATTGCTCTCTCTGATATCTCTCTGTCCCCTTGCTGTCCTCTGTTCTTCTTCACGCTTATTATCACCTGCTGTTACATCCCATATCTATATTCATGGGTTTATTCTCTGTTCCCTCTCCTGCATCCATCCCCCATGAGAACGAGGACTGATGTCCTACTCCCACTGCGTCTCTGGGGCTGGTGGAAGTTTCTGGGAAACGAGAGGCTCCAACGTGTCTGAAATGAGTACTGCGTTTGTAAGAACGAACGTCTTTTGTGGAAACTATATTTGTGAAAAATAAACATTTGTGCTTCTTCGGTTTAATAACATTAACACGGGGAAGATTGCGATTCATAATCTGTGACCACTTCATGTCCCGTAATAATTAGCATCGGCTGCCTTTTCTTGAGCACTTTCTCTGTGCCCGGCAGAACTCTGGACCCTTACTGTCTTACATGATACCAAGTGTTGGGTTTTGAAGAAATCTGTGACTTGAAGTTAATCTTTGTCCCATGACAACAAACAGTTTTATACTAACCCGTGTCTGGGCAACGGACTTCGCTATCCTTAGTCCAGAATGACGTCATTTTGGGAGTGGGACCGCTGTGCTGACATTCATCCATGACAAGGTATCCAGTGTTGCAAGATTTCGTTTATAAACGTGGAATGTACACAACTTTAGGATGTTATTTAACATCCGTGGGGCTGGCCCCATGGGAATCTCAAACCACTCTCAGTTAGCCCCAGGATGTGGGTGGCGAGTCTGCTCCCTGGCGTTTGGTAATGGAACAAAGGTGGGCGTTCTGACGCCCGTCCCTTGTGTTGGCCTGCAGTCCACTGGTGGGAGCTTTGCTCGGTCCCCGGGGACACCAGCTTTCTAGGGCAGCCCGGGCTTCACCCATCGGCCGGCTGCGTGTCCAAGAAATCACCTGCCTCTGGGCCCCGGGGCTGCTTTCGTGTTCCCTCCTCTGCCGGAGCCCTCCCTTCTGCCTCCGGTCTCTCTCCATGTTCCCGTGGAGGAGGGTGGCTCTCCCGCAGGTTGGGGAAGCCTCTTCCTCGTGGGGCAGGGATGCCCAAAGTGCCCCCCTTGCGCCACTGAATCCTGCAGAGAGTATTCATACCGCTTTGAATACTCACTCGTGCTCCCCTTCTTTGTTGAAATCCTGGAGAGGCCAGAGATGCTGGTCCCTTTCACGGACAGTGCTACCCCAGTGACTCCCGGATCTCCCATATTCTCATCATCTGGGCACGTACCGTATGCAAAGCACAGTGCGAAATGATTTAGGAAATGTCTTCTCTGGAGGAGAACTCTGTACCCCCGGTTTTAGTCGGGGTTTAGTGTTCTGGTGTCCCTTTGGGAAAACATTCCAGGAATCCAAGACCCGAAGGAGATCTGCTCGTCCCTGACACGCCCCTTACCTTCCCCCTCCCATTTCTCCTTCTCCTTCCTGCTGTCTGCCCCCCGATTGGAACCCTCCAGGAAGGGTATTTCGGGATGGAGCGGCCTCTGTGTCTCAGGCAGTGTGTCTCTGGTGGATTTCCCAGACGGGCCGCGTGCCTCTCCTTGCCGTTGGGGACCGCAGGCCAGGGGCCTCCCGCTGGGACCGCGCTCACTGGGTTTGCTGGGATGGTGCCAAGGGACAAGCGAGGCACGCGTCCTCTTACCTTGGGCCACGTGGTGCCTCTGATGGGCACCTGTTTCAAGGGGGATGATGTCTCACATGTGAGGATCTGTGTTGCAGAGAGGGGACTGCTTCCGCTTTTGTGTAAATTTCTGCACATGCCCAGACATGGTTCCTGTCCCCCGTCTGAACTGCCCTGGATCAATAAACTCCACCTGCAGGAAATATTATCCATGTTGGGTGCAGGGAGCTGTGAACTTTTCTCCATCCTTCATCGCGGACCCTTCTGATGCTTCCACAGTATTGTCGTTTTGGGTAAAAAAAAAAAAAAAAGGTGTTTGGGGGCAGAGACGGAATTTACCCAGAATGCTCCCGATGAGCTGTCTGTCTCCTTTGGTTCTGTGGTGGCTTTGATCATTTTAAATACTGTCCCAGTGCCTGAAAGAAAATGTAGGTTGTAGGTACCTGAATTCCATTCCGCATTTAAGTAGTTCCAGTGGAATGATCCAGAAACGGAACGAGTTCCGTTTCCTGGAGGTGGATTAACAGAAAGTTTTAAGTCTTCCTTTTATAAGGCAGTCTGGAAAATGCTTAGTTGCCGCTACCCGAAGACTCAGTTTATGGCTGAGCAGCCAAGGAAGACCCGAGTTATCGTCATGTAGCAAGCTGTGTGTCCGGGGCTGGTGGGGTGCCCTTGGGGGGACTCGTTGGCACCCAGGCCCCTTCTGTCCTTCCCTCCGCCGTCCTTGGTGCGTGGCTTTTGTCTCCGTGTCCTGCTTGGCACGTGCATGGTGCAAGAAGGCTGCCCCTCTCTCCAGCAGCTGACAGCCTGTGTCCCGGCAGGAAGAGGGAGGGGAGGGTGGCGGTGTGAGGAGTGTGCCAGCCAGTCCCTCCTCTGGAAGAAATCCCCCAATTTCCCCCTGGTGCCTGCTGTTTACCTCCTACTGGCCAGAAACCATCGTGGGTGACCTGATGGCAAGGGACCGGGAGATGGCCGCCAGCTGCCCTAGTGCACGAGAACGGAGAGATCATTATGTAGGGAGGTGGGAAGGGGTACGGGGGGGGGCAGCCTCAGTGTCTGCTCCTGTTTGCAAACTGCCGGTTCCTCATGAGGCTTTTGGATGCTTTCCTTTGCCCGCTTACTATTCCCTTTCTCATTCTGCACATTGAGAAGCACCAAGAGGAGCGTGTGGCTGTGTCTATATACTTTATAATAGAATATTTTATACACACACACTTTCTCACTCAGACACATATACGTATATTTTGATATCTGTCTTTAGAGTAAAAGATAATTTATTAGCAATTTAAGTTCTCTTATCTCAGCCTCCTACATTTGAAAATGTAAATATGCATGGATTTTATTTTTCTATGGTATATTAAAATTTTAATAACAGGTTAAAGCTTAATTGTATTCGTAAACATTTCAACACAGTTCTGTGAAACTGCTAATGTATTTTGTGAATCAAACGGGTTTTAACTGGAGAAAACCAGTCTTATTACTTAGAAGGTTGCTAATTAATTTTTTTCTCCTAGTCTTTGTAAGATATCATCAGAAATATCAAGAAAATCAGTGTAAGACATTCTAGCCTCACACAGTGGCCGTTAGATCAGTGTCTGGGTTTTTGCATAAAGGCAAGGATAACTAATTCTTTTGCTGGGGATTTGGTTTGATGTTTGATGAGCAGCTTAGCTTCTGAAGATATTGACGAAAGATTCTTACGGAGTAAGGATCCAGCTTAGAAGGGATGCGTTGGCCAGAGCCATAAAGGCAGGGAGAGACCCACGAGGGAGCAAGTGTGCTTGACCCTCACCTGCAAAGGTGTCCCTCTCCTGAAATAAATAACAGTGTGGGTGGGGCCAGGCTCCGACCACAGCCTGAAGCAGCTCTGTGCATAAGGTTGCCGGAGAGAGTACATAGTGTAAGTACGGCCCAAACGTTGCAGGGGGTACAGTTAAACTATGACGTTGTTCGCTGGTTATGCGATAAGCAAATTTAACTGGGGGTCTTGGATTTTATGTGGCGCCTGCTACCCAGGGCACCTCTCTGTGGCCCATTGTCCCCGGTCAGGTCAGCCTGGATTAGCTCCGTGTGGTCCCTGCTGGTGGAATGATGATGTCTGGATCAGTTGAGAGAAAAATGAGTCTTCTTGGTTGTATAACAAGGCGCACGCTGATGAAAAATGTACCCATCAAGAGCTGCCAGGCTGAAACCTTTGGAAGGTTCGGTGTTTGGCCAGACAGCTCTTCCCATGTGTCTTTTTCTTTTTTTTAAAGAATTTATTTATTTGACAGAGAGAGAGAGATCACAAGTAGGCGGAGAGGCAGGCAGAGAGAGAGGGGGAATCAGGCTCCCCGCTGAGCAGAGAGCCCGATGCGGGGCTCGATCCCAGGACCCTGAGATCATGACCTGAGCCGAAGGCAGAGGCTTTAACCCACTGAGCCACCCAGGCGCCCCTCTTCCCATGTGTCTTATGAGCAGAAGCTTCCTTATCATTTGGAAGGAATGTGGCTTCAGAGGCCTGGTGGGGGTGGGGGGGGTGGGGGAGTGGGGGGTAGGAGGGCGGGGGGGGCGCCTCCGCCCCCTCGTCATGATTGGTACGTGGCAAATTTGCAAATGATTGAGCCTGAGCCATACGTTGCATTTAATAATGTATTATAATAACACAGACGGAATTGAGGATTAATCAAAACTGTATAAACCAGTGCTAAATTGACTTAGTGATTTCCAACTGGTTCTGTGGTCGGCCCGTTGACAGTAATTTATTAAAAACTTGCAATTTCTTCTTAATTGCGTATGGTGTGCTGTAGGGTGATGCAGAAGATAATAAAATATGAGTAACAGATGGATGCTTGCTAATGGAGCGCCACATCCCATCTCTTTTCTCGTTCGTGTTTTCATTTTATTTATACACCTGCTCTGCAAAATATCACTTTCCTTCTTCCAGACATCACTAGCTTTGTCCTTTTTACTCACTT
>JAPYYM010003020.1:0-11626 GCA_028534135.1 Potos flavus
GATGTCTTTGCTTTAGTTGAGATATAAACCCTAGAAAATTCACCCCTTTTAAAGTGCCGTTCTGTGGCTTTTAGTAAATTCATAAGATCGTGTGACCATCACCACTGAGTGCAAACAGTTTCATCTCCCCGGACGGACGCCCGCGGGCATGGGCAGCCCTTCCCCGCCTCCCCCAGACCCTGGCACTCCTCCACTTTCTGTCTCTTTCGGACATTTCCTGTAAGTGATGTCACATGACGGGTGGTCTCTCCCGTCCAACGCCCTTCTCTCAGCTCACGGTTTTCGAAGCTCGTCCGCCCGGTCGTGTGCCGGTCCCCCCCCACCACCACCCCCCGCGCGCCGGGAGACCGTCGGCATCTGCTCCCCCAGCCATCCGTTGGCGACACTTGGCCTGCTTCCTCTCTTTGGCGGCTGGGAGCCGTGCGACCGTGAGCCCCTGGATGAGTTCTCGTGGGCACGCATGTGCTCGCTTCCCCCGCTGCATGCCCGGGAGGGGACCGCGGACTCACGTGATCAGACCACGTCTCCCACAGAGCGTCACGGTGTCTCGGGAGGGCCGGCGAGACTGGGGCCAAGCGGGACCGCGTCAGTCCCGCCCGGGGCTCGGGCAGCGGGGAGAAGGGGCACGGCGCCCTGGGCTGCCTCCGGCGACCTTGTTTCCGCTCAGACTTAGCTTTGGCGCGCTCTCCGTGTCGGTCTCACTCCCTCAGGGCCACTGCGTCGCGTCTAAGGGGAACGCCGTGTGCCCGCTGTGAGTGCCCGGCCGGGGCCTGGCTGTCCGGGCTGACTCCCTCCTCCTCCTCCTCATCCTCCTCCTCCTCCAGGCGTTCTGTCGTCCTCCCGCAATTCCTCCAACACGGGGCCCTGACCCTCCACACGACCGTCCTGTCTGTCCCAGAAGCTGGACCATGCCCTCCCTGCCCTCTCTGTCTAGACGACCTCGATGTGCCTCTCAGTTCCTGTCTTAAATGTCCCCAGTGGAGACCTGCCCCCAAGCCGTGTTGGATGCCCCTCTGGGCGCCCCTCGGGCCCCGCCTTTCTCCCCAGGATCTCCTGGAGGGGACCGGCGAACAGGGCGAGGACGGTGCCTGCCGGAGGCACCGAGCACTTGGTGCGTGAACACGAGTCCAGCCCTGCCTTTGTCCCTGCCTCTCCCGTCCTCCTCTCCGGGGAGCCTCTCCAGGGAACCACATGCTCTCAGCTAATCTACCCCCGAGATGCAAACACCAGCAATCCGGCCTGGTCTGTCCCCAGAAAAAATCCCAGCCCGGTCCTCAGGCCAGCCCACTTTCTAGTCCCGCGAGGGGCAGCCTCCCATCCCAGGCTGGCCTCTTCTCCCCCGTGGGTTCACAGCCACGTACGTGGTTGGCGGGCAGACTCCTGGTGTGGACGGCACCGGACACCATCCGCGTGGACGAGGGAGGGGATGAGATCTCGTCCGGCATGGGGTGGCTCACGACACACGAGTATGGCGGACGATCCCTGGGTTTTCATGAGACGCTCTTGTGCCCCTGCACAGCGTCCTCTGCCCCCCAAACCCCCGCCGTCCGCAGGGCCCCTGGCTTTACCGCCCTCCCGTGGCCGTGGGGCGCAGGGAGGGGAGGGGATGCCTCCCTCCTCCGGAGAAGGACACCAGGTTGGTCTACACCCCAGTGCTGGCGGAGTGCAGTCTGCGGCCTGCTGGGGGGGTTGGGGAGGCCTGTGATGGGACAGCGCCCACAGGCCCAGCGGGAGCCCACTGATGAGACAGGACTCGGGAAAGCAGGAGACACAGGGCAGGGGTGGGGGGATGGAGACAGGAAGCCCCCGAGGCAGCCGCCCGGGGCGGGGAGAAGGCTCCAGGTTCCCACTCTCCTGCGTCGTCTCTGCTCACGGGGCACTTTGGTGCGGGGGAGAGCGCCGGCCTCAGGGCACCCTACCACCTCCAGACCCCGCTGTCCGGCCCCGTGCTGGGCAGCCCCAGACCCTGGGACCCTCTTGGGCAGGAACTGCTGTCCTCGGCCAAGGCCTCGGGGCCCCTGGCGGGGACTGGACATCATCCCAATAAACCAGGAGGGAGCATGATCGTGGAACCGGGGCTGGAGCTTGGGAATGTCCGATTGTCCACCTCGAGCCCTTCCGCTAACATGGCATCCACGTCCTCGTGTCACTTTGACCGTGACCCTGACCCCGCGGGCGGGCCGGGAAGGCGGCAAGGGGCCACTCGCGGGGCCACATCCCCAGGACCGCTCTGCGTGCGTCCCACATCTTTGGGTTGTTTTGTTGCTGGAAAAGTCACTGAAATGCAAATGCGGTGTATTAGACCGCTGCGCGATTCTAAGTAAACAAGACCCCTCCCCAAATGCTGAGGGGGGCCCGCTCTGCCCGCGTGAGATCTGAGGGCCACAGATGTCTCAGAAGCCAACAATGACATTCCGGGTGAATCGTCAGAAGATACGTTTTTTCCTTTTAAAAACAGTGGAAAAAGCTTGCCCTATGGCATGTTTACCTCTTCTAAACTGGGTACGAACCACATGCAAACCAACAAGCCATCCCTTTCGGTTGCCTCCAAGTCGGCGGCCGAGCCGCACGCGGGGCTCACGCGCTACAATTCTGCACACACTTTCCGCACCTACTGTGAGCCTGTCAGCTCTGGGTACCGAGGACGGTCCCCGTCCAAAGAGGACAATGCGCGGGGAGTTCATGAAACGACAGCACCGGGGACGACAGCCGCCGGGACGCACACGTGCAAATGAGTGTTGTCTTTCCAAGTCCCCCTTGAGGAAGGCAGGGTTCCTCCGCGCTCGTGGGTCACGTCAGCACCGCAGCGAGGTCTGCTCAGCGCACTACACTTTCCACGCGGAGTCCCGAGCTGCTGACAGGGGGATGGGTGCTGAGGGTCTTTCCAGAGAGAAGATCCTGGAGCCCCACGGCCGCCTCCTTGCCTCAGCCCTGGGGCAGGCGTGACAGCACTCACCAGTGCCCACGCCTGCTTCCCTGCCCAGACCCAGAGGAGACCGCCCTCCCCAGCCCCCCGGCGGCCAAGGGCACGGAGGGTCTGCGTTTGACCAATGAGTTGCCCCTGGGGGTAACAGGTGCGCTTACTGCAAACGTGCCGTGCTCTAAGTTCTCCGCCCCCTGGGCCGACCTCTGAGACGTGGAGCTTCCATCAGCCTAGGGCCCCAAGACACGGTGTGGAGCAGAGCCCCTCCGAACAGTGCTCTGTGTGTGTGTGTGTGTGTGTGTGTAAGACACTGCTTATTCCATGCCTATTCATTCTTGCAAATAACAAATTTAACATCTCCTGCCTGATCCGCGCCCCGATACTCTCCCCCTGCGTTTACCAAATGGAAACCCGCTGCCCGGCTCTTGGCCCTGCAGGGACAGCGGAGACAGACCCATGGACGCATTGACGATGGTGGTCTCGTGAGGTTGGCTTGGTTTCGACTGAGCGCTGAGACGTTGTTCGTAGAAGGATGCAGAATTGGCCTGACCCACCTGTAGACACGTCCCGGGCTGCCTCAAGAGCACCTGTTTGTTCGTTTACGTGCAGGTTTGTTTGTACGTGTTTATGCCTTTATTGGAAGTGCTTTACTAAATGGGCATTAATGCATCTCTCATTTCCTGTTGGGTGCTCAGACTGTCCCAGGTGTGGCCCTGGGGGCTCCTGGCCGCGCCTCGTCTGTCAGCGGGCTGGGGTCTCCGCTGCTCCGAGGAGCCCGGGGCCCTCTTCGGAGGGAATGTCCAGCACGCGGAAGACAGAGAGCAGCTGAGGACCGTTCCGGATGCGAGGAGGGTACGGAGGTCAGTGACAGCTACCGGATCCGGGACTGGATTCTGAACCTGAAGGAAACGCCGCGAAGACGCGATCGAGCCCCTGGGCGAAGCTAGAATCTGGGTCGTGACAGGTTATTCAATTCATTTAATCCGGACAAATTCCCGAATAGGATGCCAGGACTGCGATTATTTGAGGGAACATCCTCGATCTTGGGAAACATGCTGAAGCTCGAAGGCCGAGAGGCCTGGTGTGGGACACGCTCTCCAGGTGACGCGGCAGCCGTGACAGGAACGTCTAGCGGGGGTACAAAGCGGGCAGAACCCCGCCGACGGGCGAGCCAGCCTGACAGAGGACGCGCCAGTGTTTTTATACTCTCCTTCCCATGCTTCTAAGTGACATTATTTCAAAATAAATACTTTTTCTAGGAAAGAGACGCTGGTGGTCAGAGCCTGCCCGCTGTGGTCCCCGTGGCCCAGCAGGGGAGCCCTCCGCGTGCCCGGGAGGGGGGAACGTCAGACCCCGAGGACGGCGAGCCGGGTGGGGGGACGACAGAGCTTCCTGTGGGGCCGGAACGCAGCCGGCTTCTCCCAAGACCCGGCCTTTCATCAACACGAACCCTTCCTGGAAATGTGCTTATATTCACAAAATGTGTCAAACAGAATAAAACTATCTAAACAAGCGTGACTCCCAAGCCCGCTCCCGACTTAAGCAAATGGATTTCAGTTTGCCGTCTGCAAATTCTTCCCTGGAGTTGTATTTTGGAGTCACTTTGCACAGTCTTGCTCTTAGAATAGTTTTCAAAGAGAGAAAACGCCTAAAGCGAAAATTCTCAATTCGACAGCCTCCTCCTTTGCTCACCCGCAGCCTGGCTCCCGCGGCGGGAGAGCGGCGGATTCCGTGCGCAGCTCCCCCTCCCCAGCCGAGCCGATGGGAGACGGGCCGCGCGGGGCCCCCGAGGGCCAGCGGGACGCGCGGGGACGGCCACTGAGGGGGGCCCCGGCCGCGCACGTGGCCTGAACATTCAGGACGCGTGTCGGGCCTGTGGATACCACGGGGGCCGCGGGGGACGCTGGCTAAGGAGGTGGGTTCCTTGTTTTAAGCACAAGTGTGTAACTGGTCTTGGTCAGGTCAGAGTGACAGGATGGCGGCGGCAAGGGTCTTACAGGCGCGGCAGCGCCTCTGCCCACACCCGGCGTCCCCGTCCTGCTCTCCAGGCGCCGAGGGAGGACCACCCGCCACACCACGGGTTCTGAGTTTTGCAGGAAGGGGCTGCTTCCCACATCCTGGTCACGTGTGTCCCCATTCATTTTTTTTGAGCCGACAGGTGGGTTCACCGCAGGCACATTACTCACACCTTGGAAAGAGGCTGGAGGCATCGGGTGGGTCCCTGCCGCGGCCCCTGGGGCGGCCAAGGGGTCCTCCCGCCAACACGTGGTCCCACGGCCGCCTTGCTCCTGCCCCTAGCCGGATTCTGGACGCCATCCAGATCCTTCTCAACATGCTCCTTCCTCCCGAACTCCCGCATGCTGTCCCTTTGTCTCTGCCCTCCTCACCCTGCTCCCTCCCAGCGCGACCTCAACTGCGACCTCTGCTGACCCTCACCCGGCCATGTCGCCCCCTCACTGGGCTCCGGTTTTCGGGGCTGTCTGTCTCCCTGCAGTGCTCCCCAGTGCTCCCTGTCTGCGGGCGGCATCCTCCCTCTCTCCTTTCCTTCCCGTCCCCTCATATTTACAACCAAACACCCCACATCTCCCATGCTCCCTATGACTCTGAGCTCTTCTCCTCAAAGCCTGCCTCTCTGCCATCCTCCCCCTCTGCAAACAAGAAGCTCCTCCTCCAGCTTCTCGGACCAAAGTCCTTGGGACCCAACCGTGTGACCCCACCGCCTCCCGAGGGCCCACGGTCTGAGACCATCACGTCAGGGGAGTTCCACACTGAGGGGGACGCGGACACTCAGACCAGGTCAGGGACCTTCAAGACTTCAAGCCCGGAATCTTGGTTCCTGTTTATAAGCACAGCTGACTCCTCCCGGGAACGTGAGCCGAGTGGTGGCAGAGACTGTCCCCTCCTCCCCGCACCTGTGCCCAGTGCTCAGAGCTGCTCCCTGAATGTACGCAAACAGGTACGGAAAGGCCACCAGCAACTTCGCGACCCCCTGACACTCCGACCTTGTCTCCCCCCAGATGTCACTCACTAGATGTTTGTTGAATGAATGCGTGAAGTCACGTTTCTCGGAGACCCGTTGTGGGCACGCGGTCTGAAGGGAGGGATGTGGGAGGATCAGAGGTAGGTATCCGCAAGGTGCTAGGTTTGGGGACGCGGGAAGAGAGGAGTGAGGGAGAATGTGCTCCCAGGAGAGGTGTTTGGGGGCTGGATGTGCTTCTTACGCAGATGTGGGTAGAGCTGTGGAGGGGAGAGGGCGGGAGGGAGGGAGGGAAGACACGGGAGGGGAAAGGATCCGCCCTTCCCTGTCCCTCCTCCCCCTTCCTTTCCCGCCTTCATCCTGCGTCCTGATGTGGAATCTGGAGGGTATGGGGACACCTCCTGACTCCATGTTTGGACCCGTCCCTAGAACAATCTGTCTAAATATCTAAGCTTACCGAAGTCCTTGCAGCTTCTCTCCGGGAAAGGTGGCCTTGGGGCACGTGTTTGCGCACTTCTCTCCCTTTGGGAAATAAGAGGACGCTTTTCGCTGGTGGCTGTGGGATTTCAGAGCACACCCTGAAGCAACCTCATTTAAAAGCCCCCTGGCCACTGGCTATGGACGTGCGTCCCCTCACCCCCGGGACAGGCGTGAGCGTTTCCGTGAGGTTCCCACTGTCCGTGAGGGTGCTTTGAGCATGATGAGCAAGGGGTGGGCGGGGGGGCTTTTCGGGTTGGCGGTTCAGGAATCCTGGATTCACGCTGCTCAGGTGGGGGCAGCAGAAGCCACAGGTGCCCAGCCCGGTGAGGGGGCCCTGCGCCCAGGTCCCCACGGCTGAGAGAGAGCAGCCTCGGAACAAGCAGGGCCGAGCCATGGGAGGCAATTTCCTACACAACCGGGGAGTCCATTTTAAGTTTGGTTAAGATAGAAAATCTACGTGTCAAGACGTCTACATGGAAATACATAGACAACCAATAAGTTCCTAAATAACGGAATAAAATGCAGTATAAATGAAACCTATAAACACCAGCCCTGTCGCTTACTAGCCGTAGGACTGGGCAACCCTCCTCCTTCTGCAAACCCCATGGGCTGCTCAGAGTCATCTGGAAAATACCTCCTGCCTCCCGACCTTGTCCCGGGAGTTCAGTCCGTGTCCCGTGGGTAGAACGGTCCCCGCGAGCGAAGGCCGAGGGCTGGTCTGGAGTCACGGGCGGTCTGGGGACAGTGCCGGGGTCGCCCGCAGAGCACGCTCAGGGCAGAGACACTGTCCGCGCCTGGACGCACGCACAGCCCAGGGAGGGAGGCAGGTGCCCCTGAAGGACGTGCGCGGCCTCCGTGGTCGAGGACAACCCAGCAGGCTCTGCCCGCCGGCCCCGCGCCTCACCTTCCAGAATCGGGAGCTGGAAACGTCTAGGCTTTCCACCCCTTCTCAAATGCCGCCCGTGTCCCCCCGCGGGTCTCCTCGGCGCTCCGCATGCGTCGCGTTGCTGGAGGCAAACTTCCCCAAATCAACGAACGAGGAGAATTTACAAAGAAGCCTCACCACAGATTGAACGTCCCGGGTTTGCTCCTTTTCTCTCCGGCGGCAAATCTTCCGGATTTCTCTGCACGCCTGCGGGCCGGCGGTGTCTTCCCGGGGACCGCGGGGGGTCGGCGTGACGTCCATCCGGCCTGCACGCGGTCGACAAAGGCCGGGCTCCCCTGGCTTTCTCCTCGGGGCTGCCCAACAGCAGCTGACGGGGAGCCGGGGGACAAATGCTCCCGGGGGCTCCGTGTGACACCGAGCTTCGTCACGGCGGGCGCGCTCCTTCCAGCCCGGCCTCTCCCGCCGGTTCCTTCTTAACCTCGACAAGACAGGGCCTCCCATGAGGTCTGGCCTCCCGGCGGACGGCCCGCTGGAGGACAATGAATGGACTGTCTCAGGAGCCCGGACGTTGCCAGAACACTGTAGGAATTCAGGGCAGGGAGAAAAGACAGAGATTTTATCCAAACTCAAGAGTATCGCTAGCAGGCGGAGACATGACGCGCTGTCTCGGGGACTGGAAAAGCCAGGAAGTGTGGGGCCATGTTTGAAATAACCCTGACGGCGTGGCCTTGAATACAGGTCACATAAGGACCCGGGGATGACGGCTCGGGATGCGGCCGCGGGTGTAACTGATGGAGGGGCCCCCACTCCCTCGGCAAACACCCCTGGGTGGGTCCTGGGACAAGCCGGGCCCGCGTGTGGAGCAGGAGGGGCAGCGGGGCACGTGTGCGTGACAACAGGGCGTCCGATCAGAGAGTCAGAGGGTCAGAGGGGGGAGCCCCGGAGCAAGGACAGGGCCTCACTGTCCAGCCTCCTCCAAGGCCACGCGCGCAGTCTGACCCTGGACGGATGATCTTGAGTGATGGGAAGAAAGCCCACGGAAGCCTCTGGGACCGTGGATGCTGGAATCTCAAAAAGTGCAGAGTAAAACTCGGGGAAATCTTGAGCCCAATGGGGCAAACGCACGGTGTGCAGCTGTAAACGTTGTGAACTGTTTCCCAGGGGGACGGGGTCCTGAGGCCAATGGGGAGCAAGGCAGGGGTTGCCGAACCCTCCCGCCTGGCGGATGGGCTGTGACGTCCAGAGACACGGGGGACCAGCGCCCCAGCGGGGTGCTCATTCCCGGTTCCCTCTGTGACCCTCCTGCTTCTCGGGGGAATCAGATCTTAGAACCCCCTCCTCCCCTGGCCAGTCCGACGCCGCTAGGGCTCCCGCACCGTTTCTGCAGCTCGGACCCTCGTGCTGCTTCTTCGGACCTGACCTGGGGGAGAGAATTACCAGCAGCACTTCGCGCCCTGCTTCTCCGGCCCCGCAGGACACGGGGCGCCTCGAACGCATGGTTACACGAAACATCGGAGGACCCAGCACAGGTCCGCCTGTGGTTGGTGAGGGTTCTCCCAGAGCCACGAACGCCCACGTGCTCCAAACCCTACGTGCGTGCGCGCGGGGATGTTGTGTGCTGTTTCCGTGGCAACCTCCTCCCCCACCCCGCCATCGCCGCCACTCCCTGGTTTTAAGCTTAATTCTCTAAAAACATGCAATTCAGCTGGCGAGAGCTTTCAGATTTAAATATAGAGATTGGATTAAATTGGCGTCGAGACCGTGTTTGAATCCAGAGTGCACGGAACGAATAAAATCTGATAATGTTATGGAATGTGGGGGAAAACCGAGATGGGAAGGTAGAGCCCCATCAGACACTTTCTCCAATGTCAAATTATGCTTGATTTAGCTTTCGTTCTTGGGATTTCATTAACATGCGTGGTAAGCCATATTTAAGGGGGAGCATCAGTTTGGATTTTTTTTTTTTTTTTGAAGCGAGACCGTTCTGTTTGCATAACTCGTTTCTCTGTTTCGGTTGGTGGTCGGATGCTGGAAGACGGCAGATGCCGCCGCCTTCGGTCCGCAGAGCCGAGGCCCACTCGTGCTTTGGGGCGTGCTACAGTCTACGAACGGGGCAGGGTAGACATGCAAACCTGGACCTGGGCTCGTGACGCCGTGCAGGCTTCAGATTTTACTTTGGGAAACCTGCGAGCGCCACCAGCTAGCCTGCAGGACAAGGAGGGACCCGAGGCTCAGCTGCCCGCGGTCCCGTGATGAGACCCACCACACTCACCGGCGTTAAGCAGCCAGGACCCAGAGATAAGCCCTGCTGAGCCCCACCTGCAAGACCGTGAGCTGCGTCTGTGATTGTTCTTCTGACGCTGAGCTCCGAGGTGTTTTCTGCAACAAAAATTCTAGCTGCTACGCTGGCCACAATAAAGCGTTAGACTGGCTTCGCTGCATGGAAATAGGAAAAAAAAAAGTGGTATTCCTGCTTCTTAATGCAGGGTGTTCAATGGTTTCTGGGTGAGCAGAGAGCATCGCCCTTCATGCAACCCCGCGGAGCTCAGATCTTCTGATTTTCCAGGCACTGGCCTGCTCCCGTCTCTTCTCCCCGCGAGCCGACAGGTGGGTCCTCCAAGCCGAGCCCTCCCAGGGCCACGCTGCTCAGAGCTGCCGCCCAGCGCTCTTGCGGATCTGAACGTGGACTGGAAATGGACCACTATTGAATTTAGGAATGTTCCTCCTGATCTTTCTGTGCAGGTCTCGGATGTGCCTGCCCAAACGGTGCTTTGGAACCCGTGAAATAGCAGCAGAATGGACAATTGCACATGCACACAGCACTTAGTAGGCATTTCTGTTTGTTGAATGGATAGGGACAGAGTTGCTGGCTGTTGGCGCATGCTGGGTGCAAGCAGAAGGCAGGCGGGCCTGGGACCAGAAAGCTTTCCGGGCTGCGGTCTACCGCCCGTGCCTGCTGAGCCGGCCGGCTGTGCCGCCACATCCGGCACGCGTGTGATGGGCAGCCGTCCTCGCAGTGTGGGCACTTGGGCTCCTCCTAAGCACTTTCTAAAAGTCACCAGATACAGGAGAGGTATTTTAAATACTGAAGACAGTCACTGTTCCTTCGAGAGTTTAAGTTCCGTGTGCGGCCCCGGCATCGGCACGGGGTCACAAGCGTTCCCATGGTGCGGTTTTCCCATTACACACTTGAACTACACAAGGCTCATGCACACCTCCACTCGGCATCATCGTTTATGTCTCTCCCGTGGAGAGGAGCCACTCTGTGGGCGAGAAAGCGGGCAAACAGCCAGGGTCTGCTCCTGCGGGCTCTCGCCTCTTAGAAACACTCGGAGGGACGATTCGGCTCCTGGGTGAGCAGTTCTTACTGTGCCGAATACCGAGGGCATCGGACGTTTCCTATTTGTACTATCTGCCCAACAACCCTGCGAGGCAGATGGCATTATCCTATTGTGAAGATTAAGACACAGAGGCTCAGAAAGGACGGAGCCCGCCAAGGTTTCGAGGCAGCAGAGGAGGCGGCGAGATCCGAACCCCACGGGGGGAGCGGAGTGGTGCTCCAGCAGGGCCCGGGCTGTGGGCGGCTTTGCTCGAGGAGCGTGCCTCCTTTCCAAAGGGGCCGGTCTCTCTGACATCGTTTCCCAAGGACTGAGAAGACTCCAGCCAAGAGAGGACATGTCCCATTTGCATGTTTCTTGAAAACCAACCATTTGGGGTTGTGCAAAGAATTCGGGATCCAAATAGGCATCTCAAAATGATTTGGTAAAGTGCATTCATGACAATCCAAAATGCTTTCTGGGGATGAACGCTCTGGGCAAATATTCAGGGGCGACGGTACACCATCTGCCACGGGGCGCCCTTGCCAGCTCATACACAGAACGTGACCGTGAGCCCCACGGCGGGAAAACGTCCCGGCAGAGCTCTATGGCATCTTCTGTACGTTGCGCATTTCTGCCCCGGCCACCAAAACACGGAGATGTTTTTCTCACCAAACTCCAGGAAGAGATCCAGACTCACCAAAGCATGTTTAATTCACGTGGGCAACTCCCACATTTCGGTTATTTTTATAAGGCTAAGATATTATTACCGAGAGGCAGAACAGCCAGCGCTAATTACCCCTCGGCTGATTTGCCTGCCTTTGTCATTAAGGCAGGAGCGACATCTTGCTAATTCTATGTTTAATTCCAAGAAGCAGCCCCATTGCACCTGCTCCCTTTCGGGAAGGCTGGCTCCAGGAGGCGGCGGGACGTCCTCCAGTCTCGTTTGCTGAGCAGCAGTGAGCCTACTGTGTGCTGCAAACTGCGCGGCCGCGCGCTTCTCCCGCCCGTCGGGACCCTTACCGCCCCTGCCCCCGCGCGTC
>JAPYYM010003021.1:0-11626 GCA_028534135.1 Potos flavus
GGGTGTGGTACATAAACAATGAATCTTGTTACACTGAAAAAATAAAATAAAAGTATTTGGGGAAAAAAAAAAATGAAAAAAAAAAAAAAAGAAATGATGGGGCTTGTCTCATTCTGTGAGAAGACGAATGTATCTAGAGAGACAATACTGGGGTAAAACTTGATGTCATCATTTATGGACCTAAACTTATCTTCTGACCCCATCAAGTTCTCCAGCAGTAAAAGAATTGGCTTCGAAAGCAACAAGGATAAAACTTTGTTCTTACTTCTTTTCTCCTTCCTTTCCTCAGTTTCTCCCTCTATTTTCTTTTCCTTCATTTTTCTTTTCACTTTTCTTTCCGACTATTACTAGCCCAAATTTATAGGACAGAATATAAAAATATAAAAATACATAAGATTTAAATGTGTCCCTTTTATTGTTGGATTTGCTTAAACATTTGATGTGATAGACATTGGATACTAGATTTTAAAACACACACACTTAGACTTTAATGCACTGAAATAATTTTTTTTTTTTAAAGAAAATGAACAGGAGAGAAAGAAGTAGACTCAAACACATCAATAAGAACACCAGGCTAAACACACACACATACACACGCACACACACACATTTTCTTACATTTTATTTTCTACTTAAGAATTTTCTTACAATTTTAATGTGTATGTGTAGCTTGGAGGTTCTTACTTTTAAAATATACATTCCTATGTGCATTTCCTAGTGATTTTTGATTCTGTAACTATGGGTTTGTTTTTTGTTTTTGTTTTTGTTTTTGTTTTTGTTTTAGAGAGAGAGAGCATATACATAAGCCAGGGTTGGGGGGAGGAGGGCAGAGGGATAGGGAGAGAGAAAATCCTAAGCAGGCTCCATGCCCAGCATGGAGCCTGATGTGGGACTCAATCCCATGACCCAGAGATCATGACCTGAGCCAAAATCTGGACACTTAACCAACTGAGCCATCTAGGAGCCTGTAGGTTGATATTTCTGCATCTGTGTTTTACAGGCATCTCTTGGTCTCCTAGATCCCTCTATTCTTTCACAACTAAACTTGTTTTTTTTTCTCTCCTGCTCCCAAATATGAACATTCCAGAAGGCTCTTTGACCCAAGTGGTCCATCCACCCACTTTGAGAAACATTTCTCAAGTGGTTAATTACCCCACAGATGGCACTCTGCATGCAATACAATGTGAGTTCTGTACGTGGCACTAAGCAAATTATGGTGCCTGTTGGAGAGAACACTTAGATTTAGTAAAGTTAACAAAAGAGGGTTGGGAGGGGCACCTGGATGGCCCAGTTTGTTAAGTGGTTGACTTTGGATTTTGGCTCAGATCGTGATCTTATGGTCGTGAAATCAAGCTCCTTGGGGGCTCTACACTCAGCGCAGAGTCTGTTCAAGATTCTCTCTCCCTCTGCCTTCCCCTGCCCTCACCCTGCTCACACACGTGCTCTATCTCTCTCTAAAAAAAAAAAAAGTGGGAGGGTGCCTGGGTTGCACAGTCGGTTGAGCAGCTGATTCTTGGTTTCAGCTCGGGTCCTGATCTCAGGGTCGTGAGATGGAGCCCTGCATTGGGCTCCATGCTCAGCATGGAATCTGCTCAAGTTTCTTTCTCCCTCTCCCTTTGCCCCTCCCACCCGTGCTCTCTCTCTCTCTAAAATAAAGTAAATAAATCTTTAAAAAAAAAAAGAGGGTTGTGAAAATAAAGCACAGATGACGGCATGCTCAACATGTAAAAATAACAATGTTCTGTGTATACTTTAAAAAGTTAGTTGGCTAAGTCCTCTGACTATCCCAATTCAATTTTTTTTAATTTAGATTTTTAAAAGAAATTTGCCATTGCTCCATCCTAGATGCACTTCAATCTAAGTAAACATCAATTTCTTGATAAAAGGCAATTTTCCATAATAATTATTCCATCGATTGTATTTGGCTTATATTTCATTAATAAAAAATTATTCTTCTAGAGTCGACCCATTATGACATTGATCTCCCATTTCAAAGAATATGGTGCAAAGCAGTGAATAGTGAAGAGTACCCAGCCCAGATATAAATATTTCATTGTTTCATGATTTTATTACCAAGGAAACACTGACCCTCAAAGACTACCAATTATTTCTTAATTAAACAAACCATAAATTGTTCTTAAACCTATGATAAATCGTATGCTAATGATAATTGATCTCTTTCCAACATCAATATCTTTAGCTAGTCCTTCCTTTGTGAACTTTACTATTCTCAGCATAGCACTCTTTCTGAGGCTTCCTTAGCTCTCATAAATTTAAACTAGTTAATGTACATAGTGGCTTAATGATGCTGGCTTCGCCTTTTGCCCTTAAATGTGAAGATTTTCTTGTCATCAGGGCTTTAACTCTTCAAACTGATTTCCTAAAAAAATTCCATTCAGTCTTGTGATTTCAAAGATCATGTGAATTACTCCCAAATTTATATCTCTACTTTAAATATTTCGCCGAACTCAATTTACATATGTTCAACTGGCTGATGGGCATGCACATTCTGATATCTTGCCATCTCTTTAACTCGATAGTTCTAAATTATAGTTCTCTACTTTCCTAAAATCAACTTTCATTCTTGACTATTTATTTCAAAAAATTTTTGCACCAACCTCAAATAACCCCTGATCAAAACTTCTCTGTATTTCCTATATTTTAACTTATTCCAGTACTCCTATGTTCATCAGCAAACCCTTTTAGGCTTCTGTTACTTTTATTACTGCCAAAATCCTATTCTATATTCTCTTTTAATTCATCTATGGATTATTTTGATTGATTTTTATGATATTCCTGTCATTGTTTTCTACTTCCTTTAATCCATTCTGCATTAAAACATCTTAAAATTCCATTTTTAACATATCAATAAAAAATGCTAATAGAATCTTTGTAAAACTCAAATTCCTCAGTCTAATATTTAAGGTACTACACAGTATAGCCACACCTACCTTTATATCCACCCTCCCCAACACAAAATTTATATTCTAGATGGTTCATTCATTGTTTACCAAACATACTCTAGTCCTTCTAGCAAACTATAGCCCACTTCTACTTACGTTCTATTTACCTTCTACATCCAATTCAACTTCCAGGCTCAACTCAAACCTCTCATCCTTTCTGAAGCTCTGGGGTCACTCTTGCTCCTGGTGATCCTTCTGTCTGTGGGCCTCCTATTATACTTACTGTTTTCTCCGTCCATTTGATATTCACTGTCTTATCTCAAGCTCTTGAAACTTTTATCATTTTGGTTCATCCTGTAGTTTCAACTGTTTTGAAAATATACTGATTGTAAAAATTGTGGGAAATATATTTTATATACTCTGCAGTGCTTAGCTTAATACTCTGCTCTTAATACATGTTTGTTGAATAAGTGAATATTTATTTAAGTGTACATTACTGTGAAAAAATAGCCACAATGCAAAGCAGATTAATTTGAGCTATATTTATAAATGAATAGCTTTTCTCTGTGAATTTTGCTATCATACATGATGCTAAACTGAGAATGACAAATATTTGACCTTCACATCTGTCTCACTTGAAAATAAAGTGATTTCCTGCTGAGGATTATTTCTCTAAATATTCAACAATGGACACTTATCATATCTCCAGCTGACAGCCATCAATGTACAGGTCACCACATGATGCAAATTTTATCTAATCACTCTCTGTTCTTTATTGACAGGCTTATACCCTAATTGCTATTCTTTATCCAAATCTCTCTCAAGTCTACATTCCAACTCAAACAAACAAGAAAAACATAAGCTACGGTCCTGACATTGGTCTTCCTACTCTTATTCCTTCCTGGCTTTTCTGAAATCAACTTGGGAGTCATATTAGCATCATAGTTGCAAAAGACATCCCTTACCCAACAACAAAAATTTGATATCCATTCACAGATAAAAGTATGTTTTTGGAAGCTATGGGACCTAACTCTATATACCAAGGGATCTAGGAGGACTCCCACCCACCCATGTGCCAAATAATGAACACACAGACCTTGTTCCCAGCTGAGGACCCTAAAGTGGGTCATGAACTGGTTCCATCCCCTCTTAGCCAAGGTCAAGGAGTTCCTGGAAAGCACTGTCTTTAACAGTCATCTACAGATGAAGGAGCCTTCGTGGAAGTCCAGGTTTGCAGAAGAGAAGTTTCCTCACACTGTTGTAGAAAAATACATGAGTTTGAACACTTTGAAGTGGGCAGTTAGTAAAGACTGGACGAGGTGACAACTACTTCAAATTTGAAGACAATAATGTAAAACTTCAGGTAACATGAAAAATCAAGGTAACATGACACCACCAAAGGATCGCAATCATCTTTCACTAACCAAATTCAAAGACTTGAAGATATGTGATTTGATTGATTCAAAGAATTCAAACAGCTTTTCAAAGGAAATTCAGTAAGCAACAGAAAGCACAGAAAGACAATTCAACAAAATCAGGAAAATATTACATGAAAAAAAAATGAGAAGTTTATCAGAGAGATAGAATTTTTTTTTAAAAAAGCAAACAAAATTTTGGAGCTGATGAATATTATAAATGAGAGGGAAAAATGCAAGAGAGAGCATCACCAGCAGAATGGATCAAGCAGAAGAAGAATCTGTAAGATAGAGGACAGGAACTTTGAAATTATCCAATAAGGGGAGAACAAAAAGGAAAAATAAAAGTAAAAAGGAAATGAAAAATACTGAAGAAAGCCTATGTGATCTTAGGATACCTTAATAAGAACTCTGAATTACTGGAGTTCCAGAAGAAGAAAGAGAGAAGCGACAGAAAGCACATTTAAAGAAATAATGTACTTTCCAAATCTGGGGGGAGATTTGGATATCTAAATTCATGAAGCTCATAGTTCCCCAAAGAAGCTCTACTTAAAGAGATCCTCTTCAAAATACACTATAATGAAATGGTCAAAAATCAAAGACAAAGAGAGAATCTTGAAAGCAGTAAAAGGAAAAAAACCTTGGACCCTCCCTAAGGTTATCATCATATTTCTCAGCAAAAACCTTACAGGTCAGGGGGTGGGGGATGGAAGGATATATTCAAAGTACTGAACTAAAATAAATGCTAATCAAGAATATTTTACCTGGCAAAGCTATCCTTCAGAAATGAAGGAGGGATAAAGACTTTTCTAGATAAATAAATGCTAAAGGAGTTCATTACCACTAGACCCACCTTATAAGAAATGCTGAAAGGAATTTTTAAAGCTGAAATGAAAGGATACTGATAGATAACATAAATATATATGAAAATATACAATCCATGGCAAAAATAAGTGTACGAAGTCAGAGTACTCAAATAGTTTAATATGGTTGACTGTTAAACATTCAGCTCTAGTATAAAGGTTAAAGGACAAGAGTATTAAAAATAACTATTGTTGCAGAGCGCCTGTGTGGCTCAGTCCGTTAGGTATCTGCCTTTTGCTCAGGTCATGATCCCAGGGTGCTGGGATGGAGTCCCATGTCAGGCTCCCTGCTCAGAGGGAAATCTGCTTCTTCCTCTCCTTCTGCCCCTTTATTTAAATAAATTTTATTTATTTATTTGACAGAGAGAGAGAGAGAGATCACAAGTGGGAAGAGCAGCAGGCAGAGGAAGAGGGAGAAGCAGGCTCCCCACTAAGCAGAGAGCCCCATGTGAGGCTCGATCCCAGGACCCTGGGATCATTACCTGAGCCGAAGGCAGACTCTTAACCGATTGAGCCACCCAGGCACCCCTAAATAAAAATCTTCTTAAAAAAATAAAATAAAAATAAATAAAAAATAAAATAAGTAAATAACTGTAGCTACAATAATTTGTTATGAATAAACAGTATAAACGGTATAAAAAGTATAAAAAACAGTATAAAAGGGTGAATTGTGACTTCAGTAACAAAAGATGAGGGAATACAGGATAGAAATTTATCAGCATAAGTAGATTACAAGTTTTCTTTTTAAGATTTATTTATTTGAGGCAGGGAGGGGCAGAGAGAGAGGGAGAGAAAGTCTTAAGCAGAGTCCCCCCTGAGCTGGACACGGGGCTCAGTCCCACCACCCTGACGTCATAGCCTGAGCTGAAACTAAGAGTCGGACTCCCACTCGACTGCACCATACAAGTACCCCTATACCTAAGATGTTTTATGTAAGCCCCATGGTAACCACAAAGCAAAAACCTGCAGCAAATTCACAAAGGATAAAGGGAAGTGAAATCAAAACATAGCACTAGAAAAATCATCAGTTCACAAAAGAAAGCTGCAAGAAAGGAAGAAAAGAACAAGAGAACTAAAAAACAGCCAGAAAACAATTAATAAGATGACACTAGTGAAGTCCTTAGCTATCAATAATTACTCTGCATGTAAATGGATTGAATTCTCAATCAAAAGGCATAGAGTGAGGGGCACCTGGATGTCGCAGTGGGTTAAAGCCTCTGCCTTCAGCTCAGGTCATGAACTCAGGGTCCTGCGATCCTCTCTGCTCAGCGGGGAGCCTGCTTCCCCCTGCCTGCCTCTCTG
Organism: Potos flavus; assembly: GCA_028534135.1. Classification (NCBI taxonomy): domain Eukaryota; kingdom Metazoa; phylum Chordata; class Mammalia; order Carnivora; family Procyonidae; genus Potos; species Potos flavus. The sequence continues at coordinate 6,484 of JAPYYM010003021.1, forward strand.
CCTGCTTGTGATCTCTCTCTCTGACAAATAAATAAATAAAATCTTTAAAAAAAAAAAAAGAACAAAACAAACTGTGTTTTGGCGGCTAATTATGTTCCATTTAAAAAAAAAAAAAGGCATAGAGTGGCTGGATGTATGCAAAAAGCATGACCCAATTATAGGCTGCCTACAAAACACTCACTTCATCTTATTTTTTTTCCTCTATAGCCTTACCGATTTTCTGTATGCTAGTTCTATGAATTATTAAGACAAGGTGTTAAAATCTTTAACTATAATTGTGAATTTGAATTATGTTATATGAATATTTAAGGTTATTATGTCTTCTTGGTTAATTGGCCCCTTTATCATTATGAAATGAACTTCTTTATTCATGGTGGTATTTTTTGCTGTCAAATATACTTTGTCAGATATTTATATAAATTTTCCAGTTTTCCTTTGATTCATGTTAGCATGGTATATCTTTTCTATCCTTTTACCTTTAACCTTTCATCTCTTTACATTTAAAGTATATTTGATATAGATTGATAATATACACATAGATGATAGATAGATGATAGATAGATAGATAGATAGATAGATAGATAGATAGATAGATAATAGATAGGTGACAGATAGATGGCCATACTATAGGTTGTACCTAGCAATCTCTTGGTCTTGGATACATTGAACCTATAATCACATATAACTTTTTAAAGTTTTCCCAAATGCTATTCTTAAGCCAAATGTTTCATATCCTGGATTTGCAAAATGAGTTTTTCAGACCCAAAAGAAGAACTTGACATGAGTTATTGTATCTAACCTTGTTAGATATGGTTCATTGTTCCAACTCTTCACATCTCAGTCCTGATTATATGATCAAGCATATTGGCCATAACACTCAGATTATTGACAGCTGTGCCTCACATATCTGTATCTTTATTTAAATCATGATAAAACTGTTAGTAGGACAGAAGCACAGCAAATATTTGAAGTATATAGGTAGAAAACTCATACTTTACCTCCGAATTACTAGTTTCTGGGTTTTTTGCAAAAAAATCTCCAATACTGTCAAGTACAACAACATCATAAATCTAATCTTTTAGTATTTCATCTGTTCTTCACAATTTCTCAATAATCATTAACAAAATATAGTCTGTCTCTTATTTGTACAGTTTTCTTAGCATTTGGGGATAGAAGATAAGAGAGGACTTGAAATCATTTAGAGTGAGTGCTTCAGTGCAATTGCAAAAAGAAGTTTAATTACACTTAACTCATAAACAATTCTTCAGAGTTTTCTATCGAGTAAACTGTAAAAAATAAATGAGGTTTAAAACTTTACTTCGTACATGTTAAGATTGAGAAATGGAAAAGCTTGCCAAACTTCGCAAGGCAATTCAGTAGCAAAATCTGGAGCTCTAATTAAAACTCTGGATTCAATTCCTATGTATTGAGTCAGAAAATAAAAGAATTCAATCTATTAGACTGTGACTTCTATCTAGTTGTTAACCGCATCAAGTTGAGGATTAAAAATTTTTAATATGTATATAATAAGATGATCATGCCCATGAGTTTGTTATTTCTTTGAAAGTAGAAATGGTTTCAGCAACTCTTCTGTGACCTCTCATAGATCATCCAAAGTGTTAGACACATGGTGGTGTGATTTTTGAATTGATTGTTTTAAAAAAAAGTTACTGAAAATCACCTATTAGTGATAAGAATTCAATTAAAGGCTTAATTGGTGTGAAATGAAGCAGAAGACCATCCTAATTTAATTCATGAGGACCTGAAATCATCCCATTCTGTATTAACGAACACACACAGCAATGTTGGAAAGATCATTCCACCATTTCTTTAACTGCAGCACTGAGGAAACTATATATCACAAGAATTTTTCTTGTACTTCTGTACTTTTATTGTACATTGTCATTTTATAAAAAGACCCTCTTCGTGGTAGCTAGCCTGAGTTTCAGAACTGCAATCTGGCAGGCACATAGATGAGGAAAACGCTTTTTTATTGTTATTTTGTTTCTGGCATAGACCTCAGGTTTTGATAGCACTACCATATTTTAATCATCGGCAGTTGATTTCTACCAAAGCCTATCTTATCATATGATTGGAAACATTTAAGTTTTAAAAAAAAAGCTTGATGGGAAATTCTCATAAATTATTCATCAAAAAGATAAGAACCTATTAAATACAATTAAGCTTTGAATTAATCTACAGAAGTTATTTTTAAACCCTCTATCTTCATCACATTTCTGATAAAACTTGATCTAGAAATGCTCTTAATTTGAATCTGGTGGTTTCCTTTGCATTCTTTGTAGAGGGTCAATAAAAGGTAGTGGTTAAGAGCACAAGTTATAATAAAACCTTTTCAATAAAATAGAGACAATAATACTGGCTCAAGGGTTATTTTAAGAGAGTGCTTTAAATAAATACTCATTATGTGATAGCTATTATTATTATTACCGAATATGAAAAATTAGTATCTTCTTCATTAACTCATATGAAAATACTAAAGCGTTGCTGGCCTACCCTGCAATGCAAAATGGTTTTATTTATTTTATAAACAGTTTACATTGTGTTTTGTTTTCATAGCAACATGCTACTGCTTACTTTTTTCTTAATTTTGATAAATTAACCATGTTTTCAATATAGTTTTATTCATTGACCACAAAAACAACAGAAGTACCCATTTAAAATGCTATGTGCAATGTGGGGCAAGAAAGGAAGGCAGAAATTAGCATATTTAATTATTTATACACCTAAAACAATACCATTAAGAAGTCAGCATTGTGAATAATGGTTTACTAGTATACATATATGCATTTTAATTTTTATACCCAAAACAATAACCAAGATAAGAATCTCTTATATTTCACTCTTAGTTGAAAAAGAAGTGCCTGCATCAGTGATGCTAAGAATATGCTAAGGTCTTCGTTTCCAACCCTTTCAATTAGAGGGACCTCTTTCTAAACTTTAAAAAAATTTTTCTAAAAGTCTGATAAATTTAAAAAATAGAAAACAAGTTTTAAACTACTATAAATTCAGTTCGTGCTTTCAAAATATTAAAATCATGTTATCAAAAGTACCTACATATATTTGAAAAAATAGTAGCACATAGGTATAAGACATATTTATTTCCTCTGTAGGGCATGCTTGGTGCAAACGTGGATCCAGCACCTTGCCTCCACCCAAAGGTCCCCACTAGGCACGTCTCTAATTAGATTGAATGTACTTGTTTCTGTTTCTTTCACGTACTCCACAAAAGGGGCGCACAGAGGGGAAACTGCATAAGGTTGACCGAAGGTATGGGGACAAAAAAATGACTTTAGTTCATACTCCACCATCTATTAGTCCTCCAAGAAATTGTCAGATCATTGCTAGCTCCTAGCAGAAGATTTAAATAGTCTGTTATACTTATTGTTAAGGAGATTTTTTTTTTTTAAATTCTATTTACTTATATGACAGAGAGAGACAGCCAGAGAGGGAACACAAGCGGGGGGAGTGAGAGAGGGAGAAGCAGGCTCTCCGCTGAGCAGGGAGCCCGATGCAGGGCTCATCCTAGGACCCTGGGATCATGACCTGAGCCGAAGGCAGATGCTTAAGGACTGAGCCACCCAGGCACCCCAGGAGATTTTTTTTTAAAGGAGTTAAGTGGAGACAGTCCAGAGAGGTGGGGAGGACTATCACAGAAGACTGAAGAAGGTATCAGGAAAGGAGGACAGCAATCAGAGACCAGGTCTTCAGGGGAATATGAGGATAGCCACTAAGGATTTGTTCTGAGAGTGATTACAAGCAATTATGTTACAAATCCAGCCTAGCTCCAGTTGCGAGCAGAAAGGGGTAAAGAAAGGAAGTAAGCATCTAATTGTTTAGTATCTGAGAGATAAGATAAAATCAAAGTTTTAGGAGTGGACTATTGAGATATCAGACATAACAAGCCAACCTCAACACAAATAGTCCTGATGAGCCATGAAACCTAACAAAGTGCATGTGAAGATCTTCTCTATCTGTAGAGATGCTGTCAGACAGCAAGTGTTCAGGTAAACACCTAGGGCAGACCTTGGGAACAGACCCCAAGACACATCCACTTTCACCTTAGGAAGTTAAGAACAATTCTGCTTTTTACATTGCATTATAAATAATGATTCAACAAATAGCTATGGAGTGCTTTCAAAGAGCTAAATGCTATAAATATGTAGTTCATCCATTCAGTCATTTGGTAACTATTCATTTAGTATTCACTGTATGCCAAGCACTGTGTCAGGAACAGGATTTCTAGGAAAGAAAGGAATGCTGTGAGAAAGACAGGACTATGAAAGGAAAGAAAAGAATGAGGTAAAGGGAACCCCAATCTCAAGGGAGGATTTTAAATTTTTCCTGGGAGATTCAGAGACTCACTGAAAGATTAGGATGAAGGAACTGAAGGTGGGGTTAGGGTAATAGAACAGTGACTCACCAATGGAGCAAAGCCCAAAGGAAATGTGAGGGGAGGAAAGTGTGAAACATCAAGACATGCATTTTCCTTTTATTATTTTTTTTACTTTTTTTTTATTAACATATAATGTATTATTTGTCCCAAGAGTACAGGTCTGTGCATCATCAGGCTTACACATTTCACAGCACTCACCATAGCACATACCCTCCCAATGTTCATAACCCAGCCACCCTGTCCCTCCCACCACCACCCCCAGCAACCCTCAGTTAGTTTCCTGAGATTAAGAGTCTCTTCTGGTTTGTCTCCCTCCTGATTCCATCTTTTTCATTTCCCCCCCCCCACGACCCCCTGCCCTGCCTTTCATATCAGAGAGCTCATATGATAATTGTCTTTCTCTGATTGACTTATTTTGCTTAGCATAATACCCTCTAGTTACATTCACGTCGTCGTTGCAAATGGCAAGATTTCGTTTCTCTTGATGGCTGCATAGTATTCCATTGTATATATACACCACGTCTTCTTTATCCACTCATCTGCTGATAGACATCTAGGTTCTTTCCATAGTTTGGCTATTGTGGACATTGCTGCTATAAACATTCGGGTGCACATGCCCCTTCGGATCACTACACTTGTGTCTTTGGGGTAAATACCCAGTAGTGCGATTGCTGGGTCGTAGTGTAGCTCTATTTTCAACTTTTTGAGGAACCTCCATACTGTTTTCCA
>JAPYYM010003022.1:0-11625 GCA_028534135.1 Potos flavus
TTCCTTCCTTCCTTCCTTCCTTTTCTTCCTTTCTTTTCCTTCCTTCCTTCCTTTCTTTTTCTTTCTTTCTTTCTTTCTTTCTTTCTTTCCTTCTTTCTTTCTTTCTTTCCTTCCTTCCTTCCTTCCTTCCTTCCTTCCTTCCTCCCTCCCTTCCTTCCATTCTTCCTTTTTTTGATTTTATTTACTTATTTATTTGTCAGAGAGAGAGAGAAAGAGAGAGAGCACAAGCAGGGGGAGCAGCTGGCAGAGGGAGAAGCAGGATCCCCACTAAGCAAGCCCAATGCCGGACTTGATCCTAGGACCCTGGGATCATGACCTAAGCCAAAGGCAGACACTTAACAGACTGAGCCACCCAGGCATCCCACTCTGGATTTTTCATATGCATAAACTAATAAAGTGCCCTTACTATTTAGGTCAAATTGAGTCAATATTTAATTAATTTCAACCAAAAATTAATCGAAATATGGTACAGAGAGATTCTAATTTCTGGTCGAGTCAGCTGTATACTGAACTGATTACACAGATGTGGAAGGGGGACTCTGAGCTAGAGGCCCTGGGCATGCGGGATCCTCGGAGTGGTTGATTAGACCTTTTGTCTTGATTTGCTTAGACTACTATCTCACGGTCAAGTCAAATTTTTAGAGAAGTTTGCATGACTATAATTAGATATCGAATACCTTTGTCAGTTGAATGATGCTTTTGAAAAAGCTCTTATAAGAAAGAGCAATAAGTCCTTAAAAATAGCAATTTGGCAGAGATTCAACATCAATCACTTGTTGCCATCATAAGCTATGCTTTCTTATTAGAGTCATATTCCAGATGAAGCTGATATTGAGCCACTGACATTTATGAACTTATTGCTTTGACATTTATAAACTTACTGCTTTTTGACATTTATAAACACATTGCTTATAAATTTGTTAATGAATTTATTAGTTAACAGAAATCTACTGCTCACTGAAGTAGCAAAATTTAACATCAAGGCTGACATCATTACACATAACCTATTTCCTCCATAAAGTAGAAGGTATATTCAGGGAGAATGCCAATTAGGATAAAAAACTATTTAGTGGGCCATTACACATTCCTTTAAGGAAAGTGACAGCAGCACAAGCCCTAGCTCTAGCTTTCAATGAGTTTAGTACGATAAGTTGTTCTACTGGACCAGGCGTCATCAAATTTGATCTGTGACCTGTCTATGTAAACAAAGTTTATTAGAACACTCATTCATTTACAAAAGTCTATGGCTGCTTTCATACTATAATAGCAGATTTGAGTAGTTGTGAAAGAGACTGAATGGCCCACAAAGCCTACATTTACTACTTGTCTCTTTACAGAAAAAGCTTGTGGATCCCTGTGATTAGACTAGGAGTGCCTTGAAGGTAAAACCATATGATATTCATCTTTGAATAATAATCTTTGTATATTGGATGCTTGTTATGTGTCAATCACTGTGTCACTGTGCTTATTGGTTTTAATCCTAAACTACTCAATGGATTAGGTATTCTCACCTTGGTTCTATAAAACTCAAAGAGGTAAAACAATTTTCTTGAGGATACACAGCCATTAAATCCCAGACCTGTGATTCAAACCCAGATGGACCCGTCTGACCTAAAGTTCATGCTCTTAACCACTGCACATCCTACATTGCCTCACCATCCCTCTACCTAGTTCCAGCTTCATAAAAGGAACTCGTTGTTTGATATTGAATTGAAATGGAATCAGAATTATTACTCTAAAGATATTTCTTTACTTTATTTAAGCCTTAATAGATCATTTACCTGCCAGAGATACTCTCTTAATTCAGAACGAATGGTCTAGAGAAGGAAGAATTATCTCCAACATAAAGGAAGAGTTTCATTTTCCCTTTTCCATATATAGGTTTTCTCTTCAGTTTTGGCCTTCAGTAGGAAGCACTAATGAATCAATGAAGTTGACCAGAAGAAAGAAACAAATTGAATTATTACTTGGATGATATACTTGATTTACGAAAGAGAGGTTGAAAACGCCTACCATCACTTCAAATGGGATAACTTCCAATTTTCTTGCCACCTTTGTGCTATTACCTGAACCAACCGAAAATGCTCTATTGCTCCAGGTTCTATACAGGTGAAGACCCTGTTGTTACTAACAACTGATTAACAGTTGCAATGTTTCTTACCTGTTGCTACCCAGCATACAGACTGTTGAGTCATGGGGATCTCTATATTATGGATTGCAACTACACCTCTCTCTTCTCACTCTCCTCATTCTGAGCTTTTTCAAACATAGTCTTTACAGATAAAGTGATTGCCTCTAACACAGACAAAACGCAAAGACAGAAAGTTGACCCAGGAATAGGGGCACCTGGGTGGCTCAGTCATTAAACACCTGCCTTTGGCTCAGGCCAAGATCCCAGAGTCCTGGGATTGAGCCCCATGTCACGCTCCCTGCTCAGCAGGAAGCCTGTTTCTCCCTCTCCCACTCCCCCTGCTTGTGTTCCCTCTCTCGCTGTCTCTCTGTCAAACAAATAAAATCTTCAAAAAAAAAAAAAAAAAAAACTTGACCCAGGAATGATAGGGAAGGCTCCTCTTCCCAAATCATATGACCAAAAAGAGGTAATTATTGTTATGGGAAGAATGAAAAAAGAAAATTTTCTGTGCCAGAGAATATTTTGGATTATATTTTGCTTATTATCATAGAATATTTTTCTTTAGAAAAGTATAAAATGCCAAGCTAACAGCCTCAAAATCTTCTAATGAATTTTTTAATGGAAACCACCATTCCATGTACACCACAGTTCCACTTCCCACGGAAACCTTGTTGTGCCAGAAGCAAGAGTTGTTTTCTGTTATTAAGTATGCAGTGGTATTATCAGCAGTGCCTTGGAGAGTTATAGGTGCTACTGGAGGAATGTTCTGGGAAGCAGACAGGAAAGATGGTTGCAGAGTTATAATGTCGGTGAGTGTCTTGGTGTTACTGTCAATCTCTGCCTAGTCCCAGCTAACATATTCGTTCTTTATCATTTTTTTTCTTGTCTAAAGGCAGAAGTTAGCACTAGTGACTGCAAAGATTTCAGTTCCCCAAACAAATCTTACTTCAGGGATTCATCTTAGAAACAATTTTCTTCAGCTGTCATTGTTCTCTTCTGGACAACTTCAAATAAGCCTGGCTGGGCTTTTCTCATCCATTTTAGGAAATGAAAACATTTTTCTAGTGAGGCAAAAGTTCCAGAAATTACAGTTTAGTTATCAAATAAATAAAATTCCCCATCTTCTGTAGGTTTTCTGCAATAAGTTTAGCCAGCCTTGATTTCTTCTCTCTCTGGATGACCCAGCCCATTATTTCCTACATCTTTACTTCTCAAACTATTGTTCTTGGATCACCTATATCACAACTACTCCTGGAGAAGTGTGTTGTAAATATGATCTCTAGACCTTATCTCAGTCATCCTGAATCATAATATCTGCGGTTAAGCTCAGGTATTCCTAACAAGCTTCCAAATGATACTTCTAGTCACTGAAGATGAAAAATAATGGTTGTATTGCATCCATTTAAACAACAGGTGATTCCCAAATTAGCCCTTTACATATCTGGTAGGTAGGAATGTTGCAATCAGATGACCAAGTTGTGTCCAGCACAAGAGCATCCAGTCAAAGGGAAGAAGAATAAAATCAAGATGTGCACCTTAGTACAAGATTATGCCCATCAGAGAAAGAGATTTTTTTTTTCCAATTTGCACAAATGTCCCCTGTGCTAATTAGTTGCCCACAAGTTTACATCTGTCAGGAAGGGGCATCTTTTCCTAATTTATACAAGGGCATTCTGTGGGCTGGCAATGCCCTACTTGTAGGTCTAATTTATAGGGCCCATGGGACAAGCATCATGTGGTAAGTTCTTTGTTCCCTCTCCCATGGTACCATTAAAACTCAATATTTGTAGAATCAAATTGGAAATGCTAATAACATATTAATGTTAGAGAAAGAAAGACAGCTTTATCACTCAAACAACAATAGTCTCCTTCATTTCTCTCCTATCCCGAATTCAGCAAAATCAGCAGAATTTTCCATTGCAGACCACAAATTGAACATACAGTCTGTGTGGGGGACAAAATGAAACTCTTCTCTTCCTTCCTAGTGGAAATAAAACTCTTTGGCAGTAATTCTTGGATTGTTTTCTTTGGAAATTGCATTCATGTGATTTTTCAAGATGTTTCCCGGGCTTTGTTGAAATTTGATCCATTTAACAAGAAACACATAACTCAATTCATGTTAAAATTCTCAGGGTTACTTAAGAATAATTATGAGTTGTCCATGTGTGCTAGAAAAACAGTTCAGACTTCCTTAAGAATGGGAAGATTATTTGTCTTTCTGGGGTAATGTTTCTCCCGATTAAGCATGCCCAATGCAAGAGTTTGCTCAAGAGGTGGCCCCAAATTTTTTACTGGAAAGTGGCAGTCAGGCTTCACTAGTTTCACCCTTCACTAGTTTCTCAGAGGTGATTTATCATGTATGAACCAAGGATTTCTGAACTATAGAAGACAATAATATTAACTTGCCTAAAGAGATTGAGACTTGGGCCAAACTCCGAGATGTAATGGTTGGATTTGCTCTAAAACACAAGTTTCCTGAGCTCCCTTTGTTGGGTAATCTTTCCCTCACTTTCACCCTTGCTTTTACTAACCCCTCTAAGCCACAGCAAAATCAGAAAAAGCCCTACAAATCTCCCTTGTACTTGCACAACTCCCCTAACACAGAAATGGACTCTCCTGAGCATTCACAGACTTGGACTTACAGGTAGCAAAGGTGAAGTAAATGCAGACAGTGGGTCGCAGTACAGAGACCTGTCCTTTCGCTAGTGTTCACCCACTCTTTCTTATTTGAGCCTCTTCTGGTTGGTTGCAAGTAATAGAAACCCATCAGGGAACTTAATTGTAAAGATATTGGAGTGTCTCACAGAACCTGAAGTCTCCAGGAAGAACTGGAGCTGGGAGGCCATCAGGGACCTGGTGATATTTCCCCACCATCTGTCATCTTTTGTTTCTCCCACTCAGTGCATCCTATTCTTTTATCCCTGGTCTACAGAGGGAGTACCATGTTCTTCAGTTTAAATTTCCTATTTAAGAGGCCAACCCAGACTTGCTTTTCTTCATCCCAATTCCAAATTCCTGAGGATGGGAGGCTGTTTCACTCACCTTGGATCTGGTAACTTTTCTGGTTCAATTGTCTATTGCAAGGAACAGAGTCAGGCTGAACCAATGTGAGTTCAAGGAGGTCATCCCTGAGTCCTGGATTATGGGGAGGTACGTCCCAGAAGAAGCAAACTGCTTGGAAAATCTAAAAGGGATCCTATAGAATCCTTTTGCCTAAGATCCTACAAACAAAGGAGAGCTTTAAGGTCATTTATCCCAACTACCTATCCACAGCAGGTATCTGTTCTACAACATTGCTAACAATAATCCTTCAGCCTTGCTTGAATACTCGCCAAAGATGGAGTTTCCTCCCTCTGAGGCAGTCAGCATTGTTAAATTTTTTTTCTTAGGTTCCAGCAAGAATTCTTCCAGTAATGCCCACACATAGATACTAGTTCCAATCATTTAAGAATCATGCATCACTAACATTGGAGTGAACTTGCATGTACATTGCATGTACATGAATGTGTACATATAAATATTCATTTTTAAATGATAAAACCTGAATAGAGATTAACAAGAGGAAGGATGGTGTGAGAGAAGGAGCATGGGCTCTGATGATAGTAGACAGTCAGTTTTCAAATAACTATCAACTGGCTGTGCAACCTTCAATAAGCCATTGAATGTCTATTTCCTGAACTGTAAAATGGTCCTAGTGACATGAAAACGAAATAACATAAAGTGCATACAGCATTCATTTTAGTGTCTGGCATAGAGTCGAAGCTTAGTTTGTTTTAGCTGCCATTATTTTGTTTTAGTATTACTTACTTATATAAATACAATGAAATCATGTATTTTCTAAGCCCTATATCATTCTGCAACTGATGGTTCTCAATTTAACCAGATAGCTGTTTCTCAAAGATTGTTCATGCCAATGGGTAAAAGTAAGAATGACAGCACCAGAGTGTTCTTTATCCACAGCCTGGAACTTGTTTCTGGCAAGAAGGTTGGAGAAACATCCCAAGATCACCTGTCTCAGGGGCGGGTACCATTCTATTTGTTATTTAAACAGGAAGCTGAAGGCCTCTTGCTGAAGCTGTAAAGATGGGGAGTGAGTGGAGAGCATTCTGTATCTGTAGTTTACAGAATTGAATACAGAAGTTGACATTTTTAGGACTTTCATAATCTTTGCAAGTAAGTAGTATAGCCAGAGCCAAAGTGTTCCGAGTCCACTGTTACCTCCTGGATTTAGTGTAAGGTGTGGAGAAAAAGGGAAAAGAAGCTGAAATGATTGGAACTAACTGGGGTTGCATTTGCTAAAAGCTTGCCCTGAGAAGCTGAAGAAAGCCAGAAGGTGTCAGGGGCCTAATGCATGGGTACAGCGTGACTCTTCAGACTGCAGATGCCTTTGAAACAAGGGATACCAAGGAAGTAGTGAGCTAACACCTGTCTAAAAAAATTATCATTTCATTTCTTCCTACCTATGAATACTAAAGTGTGCCTAATCTTTCTATACTAAAAAATATATAATACAGAGAATTTCTATATGCTATATAGAAATATAGAAATTAGAAATATAGAAATACTATATAGAAATATAGAAATTCTCTATACTATATGCAATATTTTACAGCAAATTCTGAATTTGATTACAACAAGCATAAACTCAAATGTAAATATAAGACAGACACTACTTAAGCTTTTCCATTTTGTCTGCCACTTACATCTACCTGATGAATAAGTGCAATTATTAGCTGCATTTTTTATGTAATTAGGAAAAAAGACAATAGGAAATCAGACCAAGAAACAATAAACTTCCTATAATTTTAAGAAATAGATTCTTACATATATGGTCAATTGATTTTTTAGACAAGAGTACTAAGACCATTAAATGGGGAAAGGATAATCTTTTCAGCAAATGGTGCTGGGATAACTAGAGGTTCAGATGCAAAAGAATGAAGTTAGACCCTTATTTCACACCGCATACAAAAATTAACTCAAAATAGATCAAAGGCCTAAATGTAATAATTAAAAATGTAAAACTCTTAAGAGAAAGGATGGAGAAAACTTTCATGACCATGGATTTGGCAAGGATTTCTTGCATATGAAACCAAAAGCACAGACAACAAAAGAAAGATAGATAAGCTGAACTTCATCAAAATTAAAAAATGTTTGTGCATCAAGAGGATCCTATAAGATAGTGAAAATACAATCCACAGGATGAGAGAGAATATTTGCAAATTATATATTTGATAACAGATTAATATCCAGAATACAAAAAGAACTCCTACAACCTAAGAAGAACAACCAAATGAACAACCAATCAAAAATAGATAAAATGTTGAGGTGCCTGGGTGGCTCAGTCAGTTAAGCATCTGACTCTTGATCGCAGCTAGGTCTTGATCTCAGGGTCCTGAGTTCAAGCTTCACGTTGGGCTCCACAGTATATGTGGAGCCTACGTTAAAAAAAAAAAAATAGACAAAATGTGGTATATACATACAATGTACTATTATCCAGTCATTAAAAGGAATGAAATTCTGATATGTGCTACAAAATGGATAATTCTTGAAAACATTGTGCAAAGTAAAATAAGCCAGACACAAAAGGACAAATAACCTATGTTTCTATTTATATAATGTATCTAAAATAGGCAAATTCATAGAGAAAGTATAATTGAAGTTACCAGGAATTGGGGGGTAGGCAGAATGGGAGTTACAGTTCAGTAGGTACAGAATTTATGTTTGAGATGATCCAAAAGTTCTGGAAATAGATAGTGGTGATGGCTAAAAAAATACAATAAACTAAGACACTTCTGGAAGAAGGGAAGGGCATTCCAGGTATGGGGAATGGGATATGCAAAGGCATGAAGGTAAAGATGCCCACATGTTTGAGGACTCCAGTGAGGCTGCAACACCGGTTTATTGGGAAGGGAGTCTGGAGTCTAGGTCCCATTTAGGAAGGGCTTTGAACACCAGTCAAAGAGAACTAATGGCTTGGACATATACAGTCTTTCTAGGCCCATCTTGACATGCCATGCTGTATTATTATTCTCCAGAGAAATGAAATCAGAAGGAAAATAGATATATATCTTCGCATACGTACACAAATACAACCTATTGGTTTTGTTATATATATATATATATAGAGAGAGAGAGAGAGAGACAGACAGACAGACACAGAGAGACAAAGGGAGATAGAGACAAGAAGAGAGAAAAAGAGAGAGATTTATTATAAAGGATTGGCTCCTACAAGTATGAGAGAAGGCAAGTCCCAAGATCTATAGGTTGGGTGTGCAAGCTTTTCCTGGGCTCAGGAAAGCCATGTGACCAGAAGGAAAGGAAGCAGAAAACTTGTGAAAGGCCCTAAATCCTCCCACTGGAAGTTCTGCACCCGATTCCACCATGTGTGTGGGGTTTTCCCTCACCAAGAAGCAGTTCTCCAACATTAGCTGAGTGTCTTAGACTTCAACTCAATTCTGATACTATTTACTTGGAGATAGCCTCAGATCACACAGGTTAAGTAAGGGCTCAGTCCCACAAGGCTGCCCCCACTTTGGATGTCAGTGGCAAGTCCGGGGTGTTACCTGTACTTCTGACCAATTGGCTATAAATCAGAGGTTCCTACCACCTCTTCCTTGGGTCTGATTAATTTGCTAAAGTGGCTGACAGAACTTGGGAAACCTATTCACTCACTCAATTACCAGTTTATTATGAAGGGATATAACTCAGGGACGGCCAGATGGAAGAGATGCATATGATGAGGTATGGGTAAAGGGCAAAGAGTTTTCATGGCCTCTCCAGGCCACTGTCACCAAATCTCTACATGTTTACCAACCAGGAAGCTCTCCAAACCCAATCCCTTTGGGTTTTTATAGAAGCTTCATTACATAGGCATAATTGATTAAATCATTGGCCATTGGTCATTAATTAAACTTCCAGCCCCTCTCACTTCCCCAGAAATTAGGGGAGTGAGACTGAAAGTCTTAACCCTCTAATCATGTGGTTGGTTCTCCAGGCAACTGGCCCCCATCCTTAGGTGCTTTCCAAAAGTCACCTCATTAACATAACAGAAGACACCTTTATTGCTCTCATCCCTCAGGAAATTCCAAAGTTTTAGGAGATCTCTGCCAGAAATGAGGATGAAGACCAAATATATATTTAGTGTTATAAATCGCAATATGATAGCCACATATGTTAATAAATGTATTACCCACCAAGGAAATACCTCCAAGCAGAGCGGTTGACCATAAATGGTTTAAAAAAAAAAAAAAAAACCCAACAAAACGAAACAAACAACAACAAAGTTAGAGTCACAGAGATTGATAGAAACCGGAACAGTAAGAGATCTTAAGCAACATCCAGTGACCCCCTTCTGGAACAGGCACTATCTTTCCCTACCGTATCTACAACATCATTTATAATAAAAATGAATGAGAAACCATGACCATGACTATGGTGTTTTCTTCCCAGAACTCTGCCTTATGTAGCTGCCTGTTCCAGTGGTGGTTCCAAATTTTCTGTAAAGGAGGGGCCTAGACGCATAAACCTAACAAGGACAAATGCTGTGAGATTTGTCTTAAGACTGGATTTGCTTAACAAGTTTGTTGTTTTTACTTAGAACGCATATTTATTTAGGATGGCTCAGGGTAGAGGGACTGCTGATGAACATCATTCGGAGATAAAAACCCTGCGAGCCCCCTCTTTGTGCACTGTCCCCAGCCCGTGACCGTTGACGGGAATCAAAGAAAAAAAAAAATGTGTGCTGCTCTGCCTCTTCAGACCAGAAGACAGAAACTAGTAGCCTACTAGGGTGGCCGACCATCCTGGTTTGCCTGGGACTGGGTGGTTTTTCAAGATGAAGACTTTGGGTACTAAAACAAGGACAGTCCTGGGCAAACCAAGATAGTTGATATCCAGCATATAGCCCTCACACATATTCTATTTTGTCATTTGGTGTTTTATTTCTTTTTAAAATTTGAGTTAGAATCATTTAAAAATCAGGTTTCCTAAAAACACCCAGGTAAATACTTCCTTTAACAATTCAGAGGATCTGGACATTCTGAGACCTATGTTGCCTCGGGGCAGCAAATAACCAGGGTCAGGTGGTGGCAGCTCTCTCTGTAAGACACACATGTGCCTTCCAGATCTGCACAGTTCCCACCCAGCTACTTTCACTCATTTATACTACCTACCTGGACCCTGCAGCATGAAGCCGCACATTAGAAGTACCCGGGTGGCCGAAAGAATCCCAACATTTAGCTGCATCCCATACCAATTATATAAGACTTTCTGGGGCCAGACCCTGGCATCTATTTACATACATCTTAATATATATACATCTTACATAATTGTGCATCTTAAATGTACAGTTCAGTGACCTTATATACAGTCACACTGTTGTGCAACCACCAACAGCCTCCACATGCAGAAGTTTTTCATCATTACAAACATAAGCTCTTGTACCCATTAAACAATAACTCCTCATTACCCCTCCCCACCCCCACCTCCCCCCCAGCAGCCTTTGGGAACCACCATTCTACTTTCTGTCTCTATAAATTTATCTATTCTAGGTATCGCATATAAGTGAAATTATAAAATATTTGTCCTTTTGTGTCTGGCTTATTTCACTTCAATGAATGACTTCCAAGTTCATTCATATTGTGGCATGTACCAGAATTTCTTTTCTTTTTAAGACTGAATAATATTCCACTGTATGTATGTATATACCATATTACTATATTTTGTTTATCCATTCATCCATTGATGGATATATGGATTGTTTCCACATTTGGGCTATTGTGAATAATGCCGCTATAGACGTTCTATATGAGTATCTGTTTGAATCCCTGCTTTCAATTCTTTTGGGTATGTACCAAGGAGTAGAATTGCTGGATCATATGATAATTCTATGTTTAATGGTGTCTGTATTTTTAGGTCCCCTAGGTGATTCCAGTGTACAGACAAGGTTGTAAACTTCTGCGTTAGAGCTTGTAATCTCTGAAGAATTTTTACCTTCTCATTCCAGTATGAGGGGGGGCAGCAGGCAAGAAGCAAGTGGGCAGCTTAGCTAATTTAGGCACAAGACAATTAACAAAATTAAAAAATGATTTTGAGGAGGGAGGAGCAAGATGGGGGAGGAGTAAGAGGCAGAGATAGTGTCTGATCCCAGAAGTTCAGCTAGATAGTTATCAAACCACTCTAAACAACTACAAACTTAGCAGAAAATAGAAGAGAAGACGAACAGCACCTCTAAGAACAGAAAATCGACCACTTTCCGAAAGGTAGAACGTGCGGGAAAGTGAATCCAAAGCGACGTGAAGATAGACCGCGGGGGGAGGGGCCGGCTCCCGGCAGCCGCAGAGCAGCGGAGCACAAAATCGGAACTTTTAGAAATCGGCTCCACTGAGGGACATGGCTCCAGAGGCTAAGCGGGGGGTGGAGCCCTCGCGGGGACAGCGTGGTTTCAGGACCCGCGGGGTCACAGAAAGACCGGGGGTGTCTGAGGGTGGCAGAGC
>JAPYYM010003023.1:0-11624 GCA_028534135.1 Potos flavus
TCCGCTGTGATGGGGATCACTGGGGTCCTGGTTTTCCTGAGGTTTCCTGGTTTTCCTGAGGAAACCAGGTCCCTGGTTTCCGTGAGAGCTGCAGGACACACTTGTGGGGGGCAGGGAGCAGTCCCCGACATGGGCTGCAGGCCCTGCTGGGTTCCCGTGGGCTCTCAGACACGTGGGCGGGCCAGCCAGGCTGAGCCTGAGGTACACACAGAAATGTCCTGCCGTTTCCCTGGCTTGGCGGGGTGGGTGGATGAGGAGATCCGGCGTTCGGGAAGAAACGGTGTCTCACTGTCCCACTGTCGCCTCCGAGGTGGTCAGAGGTGGACTTTTATGTCCTATTAGAGGCTCCTATGACTCCACAGCTTCCTTTGCAGGCCTCTCTCCACAAGCAGGTGGGTGCTTCTTCTCATGGCTGGAGGCATGCCGCGCCGCCAGGACTCGTCACGCATGGGTGTCGCAGCGAAGGTGGTTCCTTTGTGACACTGGTCAGGGCTGCCTGCGCGCTGTCTGGGCTTGCATATCAATTCAGTGTGCCCTTAATAGTTTCCTTGAGCTGACAGGCATCAGGGTGAAAATGAAACAACAGAAGTCGTCTCACTACCTGGTCGTAGGAGTGAAGCTTTCCTTCAGGAGTTACAGAGAAGCACAAACGTTTCGAGAGATGAGGCACTACCGGAGGCATAGGGGGAGGAGAGGCCTGCACACAGCAGAAGCGACCTCAAGGGAAGGAAAGGAAATAAGTGTATCTCCTCCTCGGCCAGGTGCACGGATTCTTTCGGCGGTTTCAGGGTGCAGAGGTCCCGCAGCCTCTCTTGCGGGGGTGGGGGGTGGGGAGGGGGGGTTGGGGGCAGACAGAATCCCTGGAAAGAGCTGCCGAATGCCATGAGTAAACTTGAGAAGAGTGTTCTTGGGTCCCAATGATGTCTGGATTTATGGCTGCTTTTACCATTAAGAAGATGATTATTGCTGTAGTAGATTTATCTGCACCCACTTAGGAAGTTAGCTAGGCCAGGTGTGACACGAATTGGCTGGGAAGGCCCATCCACGAGTTGCGTCTTTCCGCAACATCAGCTGGATTCAGTCATAAAGCAAGGTTAGCAGAATCGTAAAGCAGGTTCAGGCCTCCATTTCACTATGCATGCAACTTGGCTTCATCCACGTCACACAGAGCAAAGCACAGTTCTACGGCACACAGCAAGGAAGGTACAAGAGGTAAGAATTTCACAAACCAAACACGGAGTCAGTCCATGAGCACTCAGCTGGATGAGGACTTGGTGTGGTCCGGGGCAGCTCTCGGAGCTTCCTGCTGACTATGTTCGAGCAGTGGACGATCTCCGTTGTGTTCAGAGATCAGTCGGACAGAGGCTTTGGTGACAGTTGCCTTTTCGATGTGGTCAGACGCGAAAGGGTCCATGTCTGGGGAGCCTGACCCCCGGTTGCAAAAGTCCCCCTTTTAAAGGAGTTTAATCAGTCTTGGGTCTTTACAGGCTCTTCTGGTTCTGCTGGTTGTCAGTTCTGGGTGTTGTCAACCTGTGTTGGCTTCGTGACATCTGGTCTTAGCCGTAACGCCCTTGGCTGCTAATGTCACTGCTTGACAGGAGTGACTCCATCTTGCTCTCTGTAAGGACACTTAGATCTGTCTTGTCTGTATCCTCAAAGGGAGCAGTGGAAAAGTTCTCCTTTCTTCCTGTCTAGATTTTTTGGTTGGTCAAATAATTAAATAGATATACAACAGGTTAACAAGGTTAAGCAAAAGTTTGGTAGCACATATAGGGCAGGAGGCCCAGAAAGACTGAGTAACCCTCCGAAGTGGCCGAAGCCACTTTAAATACCAATACTTTCAAATACCGTCTTGAACTAAAGACAACAGATGTCGGGGGTGGGGAGGCAGTTATGGGAGAGTACCAGGAAAAGCACTTTAAACAAGGGTATGACTTTGCAGATTTAAGTTGCTGTCTTCTTTACTGGTAAGAGTTTCTAGAGATTGAGTTATCCCTCTTTTCCTGCTACAGGAAGGGAGGTACCCTTAGAAAGGGAGACTTCCCTTATAAATGTAAATGTATCTTGCCAACGGGTAACTTCTATTCTGTTTTCAGAGCTTCCCCTGAGTCTGCCATTTCTTAAAAATAACCAGCCAAAAATAATCAATATGGCAATGAGGCATATCTTGGAGTGGCAAAATTTGCTCCCATTCACAGATTTGAAAAACTTTGTGTCACAAAGTATGAAGAATGATTTGTGCATGCTAAAGATAATCCGTCAGTAATTCTTGAGAACATTTGTATCCGTGGGCGTAATTATTTCTAAAGATAATTTTATAGGGCATAACCTGAGCCTTTGAAATTATTGTGAAATAATTTCCATTATCTTGTTATTGTTATAAGTTATTGTAAAAGCACTAGGATTCTCCAGCATATAATTTTTAAACTAGTATTCCAGAAAATTGGGATTGTAGGTTGCAAAGACCATTCATTTTGAAAATGATTAAAATCTCTCACTGGAATCTCAGTTGGAATGAAGTGGTACTTTGCACACTGCCTTTGGAGAATATATTCAATGTGTTATATTCAATCAGTTGATCCTTGAATATCATGGGTTTGAACTGCGTGGGTCCACTTATATGCAGGTTTTTTTTCCCAATAAATACAGTACAGTCCTGTAAATGTATTTTCTCTTCCTTATGATTTTCTTAACATTTTCTTCTCTCTAGCTTGTTGTATTGTAAAAATACAGTTGGTAACCTTAAAATTAAAGCCGTTGGTTATTTTATCAGCAAAAATGGGTTTATTCAGGAATAGCAGAGAATTGCAATCAATGACAGGCAAGCCAGGGCAAACCTTAGGCAAGTCCACTGAACAAAGGAGAAGAATGCCCTTTTGTAGAAGAGAGGGTAAAGTCGGGAATGCTGTTATAAACAAAAAGCCCATTGGAGTAAACTGGGAGCTGGAAGTACAGTGGCTTTTCATTGGCTAAATTGTGATGATCTCTCATTGGCTGGGCTATTGCCAGTGGGAGGCATTAAGACTGTCTTTCCCCAGCCAGCTAGTAAAGTGGTATCCAAGTTCAAGGTCCATCTCTTCTTGGGGGGCTGCAATTGAGGGCCAGTGGTAGGGTGTGAGAGCTCCCCCTCCTATCTCCGTTCTGGTGTGGTTTCCCTTTGTTAATTTTTACACAGTATATAATACATATACAAAATATTTTTTACTCAACTGTTATCCATAAGACTTCTGATCAACCCTAGGCTATTAGTAGTTATGTTTTAGAGAGTCAAAAGTTTTACATGGATTTTTGAGTACACGAGTTTGTGCCCTAACACTTGTGTGGTTGAAGGGTCAGCTGTATTTTTTTTTCTTAAATATTTTTATTTATTTATTTGAAAGAGAGTGAGTGAGAAAGAGAAAGAGCACACAAGCAGGGGAGAGGGAGAAACAGACTCTCCACCAAACACAGAGCCAGATGAGGGACTTGATCCCAAGACCCTGGAATCATGACCTGAGTTGAAGGCAGACACTTAACCAACTGAGCCACCCAGGCACCCAAGGTCAGCTGTGTTCTTTAAGAGATTGTATCTCATCATTTCCTTACTCTATGGGATATAATGTGTGATCCCAATGCTTTGTGTTTGGAATGTATCTTTTAATGCTTCGGTATGTATTTTATAATATATTTGCTACTTTATTATTTCAGGGAAACCACCCATATTTTATATGTTTATATTTGTCAGCATAGCTTTGCTATTTGCGCATTAAGTTTGTGGACAGATTTTTGTTTTTGATTTGGCAGTCTAACACTCCCCATTCCTTTTGGGGTTACCAAAGTACTCATGTTTTCTTGTCTGGGAATATTACTCATGCAATGGATTGAAATTCAGTGAGGTCTGTGCTTTGTCTGTTTCTTTCACCATGGTATCCCCACCATAATCTAAAAGCCCAACATGTTGGGATTTGAGTCTTCTTGCCCTGTCTAAATAACAGTACTAGGTTTGGGGGGGGTATACTTTATCATATTGCATTGTGAGACACATAGTGAGTTTTACATGGTAAAATGTCAGTGATAAAACTTAATTTTACAATTGTGTGCTTGTGTTTAAGTAGATAAAATAAAATTTTTTGATTAGAGGAGGATAATTTGAGCTTGGAGGATTGAAAACTCAGATCTATAATCATTTCTTAAAGGGAAAATTGACATTAACATAGAATTTTAATAAACAGACATTGCCTTATGATATTAGTACTTAGAAAACTTTTTCTAATAAAACTTTAAACATTAGTAATCACGTATTTCTATAGTCCATCTTAGAACCTCTGCTTTTGTGGGGTTTTGAAAACTCTTTGTAAAGCCACAGAGTATTGGAAACTTTTTATAGAAATGTACATTTCAATACATAATGATTTTTAAAAATGCATGTTCAAAGCAAAAATTCAGCATTACTCATGTTTATACTGAGCTTTTGCTGAAAGATCCTTCTAAGCCAAGATTCTAAACTAGGAAGTTTCCACATAAGAAATTTGGTTATTTCGTATGTTAATTACAAACAAATGTAAACTGTGGGCTGGTTTCTTAGAAAAAGTTCTAGCAATTGGAAAAAAAATCTGGATTTTAAAAAATTTTGAACAGTGTAAGATTCCCTCCATTTTCCATACGAGTAGTTGACAGTAAGACATGTATCACATTTAAAAGATTGTTTTATATCACCTTCGCTCTGAAAAGAGTAAAAATCAGAACAGAGCTGCTGTTTGGGGATAGTTTCAAGTGCGGAACTTTTATGTAAGTTTGTTTTTAAATATATGTAATTCTATTCAACATGACAAATTATGTAAAATGAAACTTAATTTACAGATTTGGAGGTGGGGCTTCCAGATGGTAAAGTGAGGATAATTTCTACGTGTAATTAGATTTCTACATGTAAAAAGATAAGTTTAGATTCTCACCTCACACCATACACAAAAAATTATCTCAACATGGGTTATAGTCTTAAGAGGTAAAACTATAAGCCTTCTAGAAGGAAACAAAATTTTCATGGCCTTGGGTCAGGAAAAGTGTGACTACATATTACAACATGAAATATGTAATCAATAGAGGAAAAATTGATAAATTATACTTTATCAAAATTAAAAACTTTTCTGCTTCCACATACACCACTGAGATATGAAAAGATGAGTCACAGACTGGGAGAGAATATTTGTGAATTATATATTTGGCAAAAGAGTTGTATTCAGAGTATATGAAGAACTCTTACAGCTCAATAACAAGAAGACAAACAACCCAATTTAAAAATGGGCACAAGATTGGAATAGACATTTTATTAAAGAAGATATAGAGATGGCTAATAAGCATTTGAAAAAAAATGTGTGACATCGTTAGTCATTAGGGAAAATCCTAGTGAGATAACCTTCCACACCTTCTATAATGGCCTTTGTAGAAGCTCCACCACGGCATGGGGTGCAGCTCCCTCCCCTCCCAGGGTTCGATTCTGTTATTGAAGCCTGTGATGGCGGTCTTTTGGTATGACCAAAGAAACATTTATTAATGACAGAAGCAAGGTGGTCCCAAGTTGGAGGAGGGGCGGATGGCTCTCCAGGGAAAGTTCTGGAACAAAGAGCATGAGTGGTGAGGACATGGGAGTTATGTAGACGTCGTATGACTCTAAGACCATTTGAGAAATTATTACAAGAATGACTGAAATGTAGTATCTTTTTGGCTCTGGGAATTGTGAAGTCATGTCTTATTTTCTATTACTCTGAGAGCCATGGGCATTGCAATCCTGAATCCTGCAGTAAGCCCTCATTCTAACTGCCATAATGGGCTAGATTCAGATCGGGCAACCTGTTTAAGAATGTTGACATCAAGAATTAATTTCAGGTCTTTCTTTCCTCATTGAGAGGCCCACACAGTAATAGAGGCTAG
Organism: Potos flavus; assembly: GCA_028534135.1. Classification (NCBI taxonomy): domain Eukaryota; kingdom Metazoa; phylum Chordata; class Mammalia; order Carnivora; family Procyonidae; genus Potos; species Potos flavus. Next base: position 5,908 of record JAPYYM010003023.1, read on the forward strand.
TGAGTCTATATTCCACAATTGAAAATAATTAAATATGTGTCTGTTACACCAAAGATTGTGGTGAGACCCACAGAGTTTAAAAGGAGGCACCAAGACTACTGTTTCCTACGACGATGGTCTTCTAGTTAGTCAAGACCTTTAAAACTGTCATTCTGAGAGACACCAGGATTTGATATATAGATGGCCTGTTTGAGTGTTAGGCCTGTATTTTCTGTGGGTCCCATTGTATTATCAGCCCCAAAGTGGGCACCAGGTTTGAGAATGGATGACAGAATGGGGAGTTTTTAAGTGGGAAGGGGAATTCTGTTTGGGTATTATAGATCTGTAGGTGGGGAGTGTTCCTTTTTGTGGCTAGAATGAGGAGAAGAGGAACCCTACTTGGGGTCTAGTAGGATGAGTTAAGACCTAAAAGTCGGGAGTTTGAAGGTAACCAAGACAGAGGGCAAAAGAGAGGTCCATTTGGAAACATTATCCATTTTGTAATTTTAAGAGAATCGTTGAGTAGGCTATTTTGTCTCTTTATTAGGACTTTAATTGGGGCTATTGACTGTGGACAATAGAAAAGAGGAAATTTCCAATAATGCCTTGTTGCTAAGACCCATGCCTACATTGAATGAATGGTATGTATCCCAATCAGAGTGGATCCTTTGACCCAAAGGGTACTAACCGAGTTTTGGTGAGACTTATAATAGTGGTGTCAGCAGTAGCATGCTAGAAAGAATAAGCCCAAAGTAAGCCCACATAATTGTTAAACATTGTGAGGGCACAGTGATTTGTGCCTGCAGATTGAGGCAACAGCCCAATAAAATCAGTTTGCTAGTGAGTGGAGGGACATTTGCTTCTTGGTATGATCCTCATCGGCCATGATGCCGGGATGGAACAGGGCACAAAAAGCACATTGGGAGGTCAGGGGTTCAGCTAAAGCTAGTGACGTGGAGATGCCATGGCATTTAACCTCATGTTTAAGAGTTGAAAGGCCACATTGACTGGGCCTTTAGGCCAAGGAAATGGGGGTGCTATATGAATTTCTGAAAGAAATGTGAGCTCACTGGTCAGCTATAGCATTACAAGGAGCCTTCTCCGTGGGACCTTTATTATTAGCTGAGACGTAGGAGACTTTAATTGTAACATGTGAGGTGTGAGAAGAAGTATATACCCAATGTGGAAGGCCTCACAGGGAACAATCCTGAATGTGAAATCTATTTTGTGCGCATTGATGAGACCAAACAGTGGGGCCATTAGCTACTACCCGAGTCTGTAAAAATATGAATAATGAACACACCTTTATTGAGGGACTCCTCTAGTGGCCAAAGTGGCCAATCTTTGGGTCCCATCTTTTATCAGCTGTGTCTTGGCAATGGGATGGAAAGAAGCAGCTCTCCAGTGGGTTCCACCACATGCGATGGTGGTGCTGTGGTCCATAAAATAAATGGATTCCCTTTTTCCTGGACTTGAGACCCTGCAAATGGCCATGAAGACCAGGAAAAGGGGCAGTCTTTCTTGGATGCATGGACCTGGGGAAGGAGATTCCAGAAAACATGGGAATTGTGGCTAGGGATTCCACAGTAAAGGAATCACTACATGGCACAAGTGGCATTCTTAGTTGGATGGCATTTGGGGTGGCTTCCAGGGCCAGTTGTTGGGGTGGCCACCATTCATATTCAGCTGATTTTCTTGTGATCACCTTAATATGTTTTAATGAAAAGTTTAGGTGGGGAAGATACTGCTTCTAGAAGCTAAATAGGCAAATAGATATTGGGCTTGTTTGAGAGGGCTGGGATAGGGTTATTGACTGGATCCGGTATGGCATGGTCTTCCGGGGGACCAAATGATGCCCCTAAATCCAACTGAGGTGGTGAGGTCTTGCATCTTTTGGGATACAGTGACCCAACTGCAGTTAGTCTGAGTGTGGACCACAATTCAAATGTCTTGTGCAGTAGCTTCATGAGTCTCTCCCCTCAGCAGAATGTTGCCAGTATGAGGCCAGACCCAGATGCTTCAGAACAGAGCAAGCCTGTGAAAATGCCATCTGCATAAATGGTGTGGAGATGGCATAACACCTAGGTAATTTAGTGAAGGGACATTGGGACACCTCAAAGGTGAATGCAAAGCTGGCTGTGATGCTGGAGAAATGGGGACAGAATCAAATATATTAACTAGATCAGTCACTCCAAGGGTCTGCCTCCGGGAATGTATCATCCCCTTGATGATATTTATCAGCTTTCCTGCCTGAGGAGTCTCAGTCTCACTTATTGGGATCTGTCACTCTCGGACATTTGTTAAAATGCTGGTGAACGAAGGAGGATTCATAATCCTTGCTGATGACCTTTATGTCGGCTCAAGAGCTCATTCGTTTCCTTGTGATCCTTAGGAGGTGAGGAGGTAAAGCATTTAGGGCTGGTGAGCATTTGGGCTTTAGCTTCTAGGCACCAAGTGTGAGTCCTTCTGTAGCCCTAAAGACTGGGATCTTTACAGCAATGCAAGGGCAGGAGTTGCTGGGAAGATATTTGGTGCTCTCTGTGTTCTAATTAACCATTTTCCCTCGGGAGGTGACCTTCAGTTCACACGGTGATGGCTCTGCTTCAATCTTCACCCGGCACCTCCGAGGACACATTGGGGTGGAGGTGGTGGGGGACGAAGCTGTTAGGTTTCTGCGGACACAGGTGAGAGTCTGAGGGGTCGCTGGCACTAAATCAATCATCAACCGAGTCCAAGTACATGTTCTTTGGAAAAGTGTTTGAAGGTTCCTTACAGTGAAACGTAAACTTGTCATATGCTCCAGAGGCCTTTCACTTCTAGATATCTACCCCCCAAAAAATAAAAACATGTGCCCACTCAAATGACTTGTATGCAAATGTTTATAGCAACATTATTTATAATATCCAGACAATGGAAACAATCCAGATATGGGTCAGCTAGTGAGTGGATAAACACGTGGCATATCTATACATGAAGTGCTATTTAGTAACAAAAAAGCATGAAATAGGAACACCCTGCAACACTGAAGAAAACATTACGCTGAGTGAGAGAAGCCAGACACAAAATACTATGAGATAGAGGTAAACAGCAGATCAGTGGTTGCCTGCGGGAGTGGGGCTAGAAAGAGAATCTCTTCGGGGTGATAGAAAATATTCAAAAATTTGGCCGTGATACAACTATATAACTGTGTAAAGTCACTAAATATCATTGACTTGCGCCCTTGAATTTTTTGTGTGGGAAATTTTGTGAGGAAATACATGTGTGTGGCCTTTGTGAGCTGTGTAAGCTTATGTAGTGTATGTGGGGGGGGGGGTTAAATATAGAGGCTGAAGTATGTAAGTGCTGTGTTATTGGGATATGCAGAGGATTTAACTATTTCTGAAAAGCACCAAACTTAAAAAGGCTTCTCAAGTGGTCTACATAGTTATCAACAGTATTGTGAAGGGACGAATAGACAAAATGTGACAGGTTCCCCCTTAACGCGCAGATTTCCTATATATATTTTTTTTTCATGTTTTCTACACAGTTCAAGTCAGATTTGAAATGCTGTTTATTTAAGATAGAGAATAATCACCCAAATGTGGGTGCCTATGATGCCTAGGGCGTTGTGTCAAGTTCAGCAAGATCCGGGCACTTTAGCAGTTAGGGGGCTGTTAACCTGCGCCCTCCTGTGCGAGTCTGACCTCACTTAGTTCTCACAGCGGCCCTGTTCTGCAGGACTGTTGCGATTCCCATTGTACAAAAGGAGAAACCAAGACCCTGAGGGTTTAGTCAGGTGTCCCAGGCCACCCAGCTGAAAGGGGCAGCTGACTCACTTCCAAGGCTGCCCTCCAGAAGAAGAAACAGGGTTCAGCCCCACTGTGTCCCTGTTAATGCAGGTGATCTTTCCGGTCGTTTAGGGGGCAGTGGGAGAGAATGGCAGGGAGAGGTCGCGCATGACTGAAACTTGCTGGTAGGACGGATGGCCTCAGGTGCATGCGGGGGTGAGAGCGCTGGAGCCGACACAGCCCTGGCAGGCAGGGGGCCCGCTCAGGGGACAGCTTTGAATTCCTTCAGACCACAGTCAGACTTGGTGAAGTCAGGTGTCCAGCAGCAAGGAGGATGCCCAGGAGACCCTGCCTGGAGAGGGAGGCCTCGGGGGCTCCCCAGGAGGCCACATCCCTTTGCCGATTCTTGATAACAGTCCCCTGGAGAGCTTTCCTCAGCCTGGAATGTTCGTGGTGGGGCTGGGCCCAGCTGCCCCAGTCCGTGTGGGCCGGCGGTCTGTGCCCAGCCTCTAGGCCTGCGGCTGCTTCCGGAGGCCCACCTCCAGAGAGTCGCCCTGTCAGCTTACAGGCAAACCACAGACCGGGCGGGAGGAAGTGCACTGAGACCCCATTATCTCCTTTACCCAAGCTGGAACTAACCAGCGCGCGCAGCTTGGCTCTCCCCAGCTTTACTGAATGCGCGTGCGCGTGCACGGATGGAGCGTGCGCATGCGCGTGTCCTCCCCGCGGAAGCCCGCGTTCTCTCTCTCTTCCCACTCCGTGGGCCAGGCTTGGGGAGATTGTACTTACTGCGTTTTGGGGAAGGCCCAAGAAACATACATCCACCACACTCACCAAGAATTTCACTAAGAGCAAGACCCCTAAGAAAGAAATATATCTGCATCCAAACGATTTTATCCTGACTCACTCAAAAAGGTGATTTTCTTTTCTTTTGCAAATATTCTTCCCCGGCAGTACCGATCCCGGCGCACAGTCAAAGGTTATTAATGGCTTCATTCATCCGTTCAGTGGATATTTATGCTGCGGGAAACCTGTGCCCTTATCTCCGAGCTGGGTGCCGGGAGGGTGGGTATGCAGGTGGTGCCTAATTTGATTTGGGTAGAAACAGCCTTCTTTCCTTAGGGAGGCAGTTGCGAAGTTCAGTTCAGTGTTTGCAGCCAAGCACATCAATCCTGTCATCTCCAGGCATTTTCTGAGGCCCCACTCTTGTCAGCCAGAGGTCCTGGATCAGTGACAGCCCCGAAGAAGCATCAGTCACTGCTCCCAAGGAGTCCCCAGCCTAGAGGGGGAGCAACAGGCACCCATGATGACCGGCTAGTGCAAGTGTTGTCATGGAAACGTGTCCAGCCCAGGGGAGGCCGGACAGGGGAGGGTGCAGAAGTAGAAATTCCCTGATAGGCAGAGGGAGGCAGACATTCACGACATGTGCAAAGGCTCAGAAAGATATGGACAAGATGGGCTTGTGAAGCTGAGACTGTTCAGAGTGGCTGGAGCCGGGGGTGTGAGTACAGGATGCTGGATAGGTGACTGCCGAGCAAAGGTGTGCGCCATGCCAGGGAACATGGTGCCGGAGACCTGCTGAAGGGCTTTCAGGAGGAGCCATGTGCTAAGCTTTGTAATTTGGAAAGTCGACTCTGGGGCGGATGTAAGGCAGGACTGAGCTTCAGCCCGGATGGCCACATCTGCTAGGACAGTAGTGAGAGAGCGGCTGCCCCAGCCCCTGCCCCTGCCCCCTCCCAGAGGTGGTGACCGGGTTGAGCAGGTGCCTTGCCTGGCAGCAAGCACCCGGTGTCTGTTTCTGTGCGGGTGGGGTCTGTTGTGAACATCCCCCCTGTGCAGATGACGGATGGAAGGATAAAGGGGTGCCTGGGTGGCTCAGTGGGTTAAGCGGCTGACTCTTGGTTTCAGCTCAGGTTGTGATGTCAGGGTCCTGGGATCGAGGCCCATGTCAGGCTCTGTGCTCAACGAGGA
>JAPYYM010003024.1:0-11623 GCA_028534135.1 Potos flavus
CCCTACCGCCAACCTGTGTGTCTGGCGCCAGTGGGCTAGAGGGAGGAGGGAGGTGGGGAGCTCCGCTAGGATTCTTTATTTTGTGGATGAGGAAGCTAGGGCCCAGAGAGGGCTGTGCACGTGGCAAGGGTCACAAAGCAAGTGTTCGGGGGTGCCTGGATCAGATAGCAGAGACACAGAGGAGTGATTAGCTCTTATGAAGGTCTCTTCTGGGGAGAGACCTGAATGGAGAGGAGCCTGAAAATCATCAGAAGGAGATGGGGTTGCTGGGAATCTTTCATCTGAAAGAAGAGATGCCTTGGGGAGTGAAGTTAGTCGTTTCCAGGTGGGAAGGGTGCTCCGTGGGCCTTTAGGAGGTTATCATACATCACAGCCAGCGTGGGCCCGGCACTATGCAAAGTGTGTCCCATGTGGCACCCTTTGTAACAGCCCAAAGAAACACACATGTTCATAACTCACCTTTTGATAAGAAACGAAGGCTCAGAGGGGGTTAGCAAATTGCCGAGCGTCACTGTGCCGGACTTTACTATCTGCATGACTATTTTACTTTTTTCTCCTTACTGGGGACCCAGAAAAGCGCATTTCTGAGCCTCTTGCCTTTAGGCAGGGCCACTGGACTCATTCTGGCCAATGAAATATGGAGATAGAGGTGATTGGGTGCCTGTTCCGGGCTGAAGCTGGGAAAACCCTTCTATAATTATGGAATCTGTTCCTCTCCACCTGCCTGTCCATCTAGGTGGTGCAGGACCGGGCTTTGTTGAGGGGCTGGGACCACCAAGTTCGAAGCAGTTAGCACAGGGAGGACAGACCACCCTGCTCAGTCACCCTGACCTTGAGTGGATAGCATAAAACTAACTTTTACTGGGGTAAGCTGCTGAGATTTGGGGGTTGTTTGTGACTGTGGCAGATCCCAGCCAACCTTGAAGAATACATCACAGAGCTAGGAAGTGGAGTGACTGGGATTTGAAGCCACACCTTTCTGACCGGAAGACTCTTATCTATTACTTAAGAAGTAGAATCAGTAAGGGGGGGAGGGGCAGAGAGTCCGGTGATCCAAAGACGCCCATGTCCTCCTCCACACACATTTTAACCTTTCTGAAATCAGGGTTCACCTTAGAATCCACAGTGTCTCGCAGGCATTGCTGGCTTGGTGACAGTGACACAGTTGCCTGAGAACTTCTGGCAAGATTTAAAAAAAAAGAAGTACCAGCGTCAAAACTCGAAGAGTCAGTGTCTACTTGAAACAAAATCTCTGGGACCAGGTGGCATGCTCTTTTAAGAAGTGTCACACCACCTATACTCTTGATGTCCCAGAACAGGATATTGTGTGAAAAACGCACACATCAATGAGTCTTAGATGAAAAGAGATTCACGAGAGTCGGACTCTGAATGGGAAGATGTTTTAGGCTAACCTGACCAATGTATTTTGCTGAGATTTTTCCATTTTATATGTGCACCGGGGTGACAGAGGATAAAAATCTATGTCTAAATAAGTCTAAATGAGACCTTTCAATAGATGTAAAATAAAAATGTGGAGTGACAATAAAGCATCATGTCTTGGTTTAATTGGCAGTGTTTTTTCTTTCTTAGTGGGACATAAAGATGCCCCCTTCGATCGATGGCATCTTATATTTGCGGGACTTTAGTCCCTGTGGATCCCAGCAGGTGGAATTGCCACCATAGGCCCCTGGAATCTGCTCACGTGGAGGACTTGGCACCATCCTGGGGGCTCCATTTTTGGGGGTCTCTTCTGTGCCCCAGAAACAAAGCCCCGTCTTTGACTTCCTTCCCTGCAGATTCTTTTTCCGACAGCTTCTGGTTTATGGCTGCTCAGTGGTGCTGATAGAGTTCAGGATAAATGCAGGGTCCACGGAGGGAGGGAGGAATCCTCAGAATGTAATAAAGACCAAGAGAGAGGGCTCCTCCGACCCCTTCTGGGGAAATCAAGTGAAATTCCTGGAAGGAAGATGAAGATAGCTGGTGTCTTTTTCTGTCTGTCTTCCTTAGTGTCAGGGGTCTGGGCTGTAACCGTGGCTCGGACAGTCACTCTGCAGGACAAGAGGGGAGGGGGGTGCTGAAAAGGAAAAGGGCAGCATCTACTAATTCCAGTCCTTTCCTGTCCTTATTCCTGTTCTGTGTTGTTTCTGCCAGTGTCCCCGTCTCTGATCACATCAGTCAGGGCAGGCCGTGTCATGATGCGGTAACAAACATCCCCACATCTCAGTCAGTGGCTTGTGACCACAAAGGTTTCGATTTCCGTCATGCTTTCTGCCCTTCACAAGCCCCTCTTCATGTAGGGATCTGGTGGGCAGTGCACCCACCATCTGGGACATCCCAGACTGCCTACTCAGTTAGCGACATCTATTACTTCTGCTCGTACATCGTGGCTAACCCAAGTCATATGGCTACAGCTCACATAAAAGGAAATACAATCTTACCACATAACCAGAAGACCAAGAGATGGAATATTTCAGAAATACCCTATTGATTGTCACACTGACTGCATCCCTGTTTCTTGCCAGGACCGTGTCTGTAACCTCTCTCATCGCTGGACATGCTCTGTCCCTCACAGTCCCCACATCCCTGGTCACATGCCCATGAAAAGCTGTGCTTCTGAGACCCTGATTCCTGGCATTTGCTTCTGGAAATGTAGACATGTTTCTGTTCTTCTCCTCTGACACCTGCCACATCATACGCTTATTTCCATGGCTGATCTCCCCGCTGGGCTGTGAGCTTTCATTCTACAGGACGGTGGCCATTCATTCTATGCCCCCCATGCCCAACACAAAGCCTGGCTCAGAGGAGGTGAGCATTTGGAAGAAGAATGGGTAATTAAATGAAAAATACAACGAGTCTGTGCGAGAAGAAAGTTCTCCTTATGCAGAGGAGTCATTGTGTCCGTACAGCCTAAGCTGGAATCTTGCTCTCTGACCCTAGATTGGCACTGTCAGAAATGCCCAGAGATCTCAGTGTGTGTGTGTGTGTGTGTGTGTGAGTTTATGAGATGTGTGGTGACCCTGGTACTTTGGACACATCCTTAGTTGCTGAGCTGTGGCCTGGCTGAAAAAAGGCAGGTTTGGGTAGGTGTTTCTCCATGTATCATCTCATTCCTAGATTACCGAGAGAGGGTGTCACCAGATCAACTGTTTGATCTAGACCAGTGGTTCTCAACCTCCCTACCCCTGCTGCCCCAAAGCAAATGGCATCCACAGGAGTGTGCCTTGTTATGGGACATATGTAGTCTATGATCAGAAGCACAGACAAAGCAGAGCCTAGGTTTTATGCAATCCCCAGTAACCAGCTGTGTATCCGCTGCTTTCTTTCTCTGCAAGGAAACTGATCTGAAAGCAGAAGAGAGAGTAACTTTTTTAGTGTTTTTCTCAGGACACTTTTTGGCCGCAGGCGATATAGAACCAGTTAAAACATCTTTTGCAAACAGAAGGGAGTTTGTTTATTTATCCAAAGGGTTCAAGGTAAATGACTTCAGGCACATCTGCATCAAACGATGTGGCCAGGTGTGTCTGCTGATGAGGTTCCTCTGTTCAAAAGAACACACTGACATTTTCGAGCATTTGCTTTGTTCTGAGAACTGTGCTAACACATTGCATCGTGTCCTATCACATTTAATCTTCACAACCCTGCGAAGTAGGTGCTATTATAAATTACATGATGCAGCTGAGGAAATGAAGGCTCAGAGATGTTTAGTAACGTGCCCAAGGTCACACAGCCAGTAGGTAGGTGGCAGAGGCAGGGTTCACATTGCTGTCTGACTCTGGTTTCCCTCTTAGTTGTTGTCACGTTCCTGCTTCCAGCTTGAGATAGACATCCCACTACATCCCTGACTCTTTCGCTCAGATTCCAGGAGGCAGGTTTCTGAGGGGCACCGTTTCAGTCCTCAGGGGCCCCAGGACGAGAGATGTTGTTACTTGCCCTCGGCCCCCTTTCCGTAAGAAGCTCCGCACAGCCCTTGCCACCTTCTACTAACAATGTTGGCAGTGGATGACTCCACCCCTTCACTTCCCTCCCACCGCTGATTGGACTAACAGTCGTCACGTGACCCAAGAGCTGCCTATCTATAGGCTGACCCACCACCTATCACATTGTGGCTTGGATGGGCTTGGCTAATCAAATTCTCTCCTGCAATTTAAGCTCAGACTCAAGGAAGTTCCGGTTGGTGGTGGTCGTTGAACTTGGATGCCGAGGAGATTCAGGGTTGGAGCGGCCGTTTTGGACAGCTGAGTCCCAGAGGAAACCAGGCGGCTGACGCGGGAGGTCTTGGCCGCTTCAGAAGTCAGAGCAGCCATGCCACGAAGGAGCGACTTTCTAAAGGTGAGCATCTGTTTCTGCTTTGCCCTTTCATGCACGGTACCCGCCATTTCTGCAACTCTGGGATGTTTCCCACACTCGCCTGTGGACGGAAGCATTTCCTGCCCTCTTCCTTCGGTGCAGAGGTTCAGAGAGTTCAATAGAAATAAATCAGGCGGAATGGAAGTTAATACAACTGATGGTTGGTGGGCTCCAACGCTGTGTGTCGGGGGCTGTGCCAGGATCTGTCGGGAGACGTGGACTCTCACCCCATTCCTGACTTCAAAGGTTTGCTGAGGGCTTTGCATATAAATCAGGCTCTGTCGTGTCTGTGCTCCTCTGATCATGGGCTGGATATGTTGGTGGGGATAAGGCACTCATGTGTTGGTCATTTGCCATGTCAGGTGGTGGTGGTGAGAGTGGGCAGGGAGGTTGAGACCCATTGGGCTAGACTGACCAGCTGTGTTGGTCTGGTGACGCCCTCTCTTGGGTCTTTGTGAGGCACAGAGGTTGGGTCAGCTGCGTCCGCAGGCCTTTCTAGACCTATGACTTGGGGAAGACAGTGGGCGTCCTCCTTTCCTCCAAACCCACAATGGCCAAGGTTTGAGCAGAGGTGGGGGGCGGAGTATACAGACTGTCCTAGCTGGCCCCCACCGCCCTGGCCATGCTGACTCTTGAAGTGTTCAGCCAGCCTGAGGTCTTCTCTGTGGGAATGCAGAAGTGAGTCAGAAAAGCCTATGACCTCTACTGGGTGCAGGGAAACAACTGGTACGCCGGGACCGAGGATGCTCTCTTCTCTTTCTTCCTTCATACCTTTTTCTTATTTTCGATTGCACAAAACAGTGCATAAAGCACACACACAAAGTTTAAAAAATGACACTAAAATAAACACCCAGGTTGAGAAATAGAACGTTACCGATGGAACCTCCCTCCTCGATGCTCTTCCTCAATGACAATTTGACCCCCTTTCCAAAAATTACCACCATCCTGAATTTTGTGCTACTCTTGTATTCATTTTTGCCTCTGTCTGGTGTACTGTTGCATGAATTGACTACAGATTATTTATCCATTCTGTCTGACGGACACATGGATTGCTTTTCGTTTTAGGAGATCATGAACATTCTGGTAGACTTATTCACAGGTTGATCTAGGTACATGCCTGGGGGTAAGACTGTTCTGTCAGAGGGGGGTTTTCTTACCTAAAACTTGAGAGGGAACTCCAGCCTGATTTCAAAACTGGTTGGACCAATTTACGACCCACCAACAGTGTGTGAGAATTTCTGTCATTCCACTTGCTAGCATTTGTTAATATTTTACTTTAAAATTTTTGCCCATATGTTTGGTGGGAATTGACATCTAATTGTGGCTTTAATTTGCATTTTATGACCACAGATGAGAGGGAGCGTGTTTTATATGTTTATTGGTTGTTTGAATTTCCTTTTCTGGAAAATTCCTGTTGGTATCTTCTGCCATTCTTTTTCCTGGTGGGTTTCGTCTTCTTCTTACCAATTCATGGGGAATTCTCAATATAATTTGAACAAAAATACTTTGCTGGTTTGTTTCATATGGTGTAGATGTCTTCTCTAACATGGATAAATTCTTTTTTTTTTAAAGATTTTTCTACTTTTTATTTATTTGACAGAGAGAGAGATCACAAGTAGGCAGAGAGAGAGGGGGAAGCAGGCTCCCTGCTGAGCAGAGATCCCATCCCGATGCAGGGCTCGATCCCAGGACCCTGAGATCATGACCTGAGCCTAAGGCAGAGGCCTCAACCCACTGAGCCACCCAGGCACCCCCATGGATACATTCTTGAAAAAATTCAAGTATGGCTGATACTAAGGTTCTTGAAATCCTCCTCAATCCATTCCCCTTTCTCTCCAGATGTAACAACGCTTAGCAGTTAACTGTGCTTTCTTTCAGCCGTTTTCTGTGTATTTGTGCACACGTGCACATGCACACCCACACGTGTGTGCACACACACACACATTCCTATAGGAATAGCGTACCTTGTTTTCTTCAGTTAGTTCCAATACATATGGGATTATACTGTGTTTATTATTCTATGATACTCTTATACCACTTAATATGTCTTGGGAATCCTCTATGATTATTCATCTCGATCAAGCTCTTCCTGTTTATCTGCTCCATAATATTCCATAATATGATTGTATTATTTTAATGTAGTCGTTTCTAAATCTAGCAACATTTAGATTGCTTCCACATTTTCACAATTACAGGTGATATTGGCAGCGACTGCCGCCATTTATGCCTCCTTGGGCCTGAATATGAGTAGTTCTCCAGGATACTCACTTAGCAGTGGCAAAAATAATACACCTTTTTTAAATTGTGGTAGGCAAAATAAAAATAATAAAAAATAAAAGAGGCACCTGGGTAGCTCAGTCAGTTGAGGGTCCAGCTCTTGATTTCGGCTCAGGTCACGATCTCAGGGTCCTGAGGTTGAGCCCTGTGTCCGGCTGGGCTCGGCACTCAGTGGGGAGTCTGCTTGAGAGTCTTTCTCCCTCTGTGCCCCCATCCCGCTTCTGCTCATGCTCTCTCTCTCTCTTAAAAAAATAAATAAAATAGACTGTAGTAGTTGCTGTCCAGTTGCACTCCCTAAACCTACCAGTTTTCATTTCCAGCAACACTATGTGTAAGTACCCATTTCTCCACACTGTTCCCGAGCCTGGATACTTTCAATCTGAAGGGTTTTTTTTTTTTCCCCTCATTTGATAGATCTGAAAGGGTTTGTCATTGTTTTTAAATTCTAGTCCTGTGATACTTTGCTTGTTTTTCACATGTTCGTCCCTCCTTATTCTTTACTGTGTATGAGTTGCCTTTTCTGTGCTCTGTCCATTTTGCGATTGGGTTATTTTACGTTTTCTTGTTGATGGATAGATTTGAATTTTTTGACAGTTATTATGCCAAAACCATTTCTCTGCTTACTGGACTTTCAGTGGAGAACTCCTACCTAGTTTAGTTCAATGCAGTAATTTTCCAAGGGATCCCTGTTTCCCAGACCAGCGCGGTCTGGGAGTGATGAATGCACTGGGGCACCCAAACCCAGATAAGTAGTGGCTCCCCGGGGGGCACAAGCTCATGTTGCTGGTCCATCTGGCCCAAAGAAGGGGGTGGAGTGGCAGATGACTGGAGTTCAGTGACCTGGGATGGCATATGGGTCATCTCGAGAGCCACCATTTAGTGTGGGCCTTCTCTGTCCTAGTCATCAGACCCACACCTCCCCTATTCCTACAGTCTCCCTGGGAGACGCGCATTGTTATCCCCATCGCATAGATGGGAAAACCGAGACTCGGGGAAAGGAGACCTAGCAGCTTCACAGCAACCTTGTAACTGGGCCAGGATTCAAGTGTGGCTCTGCCTGACTCGAAATCCCATTCTTTCCATTGCAACATCGTGCCCTCGCCGAGAGGGTTGCCCATAGCACGAATTGCTAATGTTCTTTCTTTATCGCTGCTGCTGCTACTATTATTACTACCCCATGACTAATACTACCAACAAATATTACTCTCGCTGCTACTCCTATTACTATTAGTATTATAGATGAACTCAGTAAACACTTTTTATTTTATTTTATTGTGATAAGAACACTTAACACGAGATCTATCCTCTTAATGAATTGTAAGGGTTCTGTGTGTGATTGTTGACTTTAGGTACAATACTCAGTCTACCTGTCCTTCAAAATGAAGAAGAGGCAAAGACTTCAGTAGCGAGCAACACAGTGACGTGAGAAAATATGAAACTCGTTAATTCAGTTGACTCTGCCTGTGCTACGCACAATTCCGGCAAACACACACTTGCTCCTCACTACAAAGGGGTTTGCCTATTGGTGGCTGATGATAAAGCCCATATTTTTTGAGTTCTACCAATGTGGTAGGCACTGTGCTTGGTGCTTTACGGACATTATTTCGTGTAGTTCTCACAACCCCCCTGAGAGTTAAGCACTATTATTCATCTCTGGTCTTGACTCAAATGTCACCTCCACCGAGAAGCCTTCCCTGACTCCCTATGGAAATGGATCCCCCACCCCATTCTCTCCGTCCTGACACCCTGTGTGTTAACCATCATTGTTCCAATCGCATGTGATCATTATCTGTTGGTCGACTATCTGTCTGCCCTGCTAGGACTGAAAGTGACCCATGTCTGTTGGGCTTACCACCAAATCACAGGCCCCCAGCACGGCCTCCGCCACACAGTAGGCAGCCAGTCAACCTCTGTGGAATAGATTTTCATCTTGTATATGGGGAGACTGAGGCTCAGAGAGATGAGCCGCTTTCCCAAAGTCATACTTCCAGGAGAGGCAGAAACAGGACTCCAATCCTGGTCTTTCTGATTCTAGCGCCCAGTCTTAGTTCACGGTACTATACAGGGACTTCCTGATTTGGGGGTGGCATCCTGGACTTGTGAGATGCCGTTGGAGATGTGGTCACGTCAAAGTGCCGCCTCTTCACTGGCTTTATAAAAGCCAATCAGCAGACCAGGCCCGCCTCTCAAAGCAGGTGTTTGGAGAGTCACCATGGGCTTCAAGAGGCCACCCCAGATTAGCAAGGAAGATTCCACCAACCTTTCTGATGTGAGAGGACACTGCTCACTCTAGTTGTCTTAGAAGTTTAGAAAGTAAAGCCTTCTAGGGCTCTCCAAGTCATGCCGGGGGATGCTCTCATGTGTTCCCATGGTATCCTGCACTTTCTCCTGGACATTCCAGACTCCGAGAGCAGGAAGCACCGCTTGTTCGCCATAAGAGCTGTAGCACCCAGCTCAGTGTCTGGGATCTAGTAGGTGCTCAGGAAACATTCGCTGTAGGAGCATGGGATGTCTGATTACATAACCACCCTTCCTGGCAGAGGTGACCCAGATCCAACTGGAATAAGCCAAGGGCAGAGAGGATTTGGGTCCCCTCTGTTCAGAAGGATGCATTTGTACCAGACCAGTGCTGGCTGGGCACATGAGGGGCAGTGAGCCAGGATGATAGCTCTCCCCAGCAACCATACTTTGTAACACTTTGACCTTGGACTTCTAACCCCCAGAACTGTGAGAAAATACATCTCCGTGCTAAAGCCACCCCAGTATCTGGTATTTTGTTGTGGCAGCTGCAGCAGACCTAAGATTGATTATTCCCCTCGGGGAAACTGAGTCAGCTCTCTACCTCTTTTGCTGGAGCTCTGGCATCTTGGAGCCATCTCAGGGATGGCTCACCTGGAGCCAGTGGCCGCGGTCAAGGAGAACCAAGCCACCAGCAATTTCCACCTTTGGAGCCCTTGCGGTCCGGAAAATGCACTTCCTATAAACCTCATTAGGGCCAAATACACAGCGATGTGCCACTAATATATTTAGCTAACTATTTAATTGGGCTATCAGCAATAGTTTCAGAGGAGTCAGACTGAGTAACAGCAGAGTATGTCTAACTATCAAGAAAAAAATTGTAACGTGTCGGCAGGCAGGCACGGCGAGAGCCTTGCCAAGTCTGTCATCAGCATGGTCTACCGGATTCACTTCCTTCATGTGGGGACCTTCTTTTGCTTTTCTGAAAGAAATGCTGCTGCAATTACATTCACTTTTAGAGCACTGTGAAATAAATGAGAACCCCCAGACACAGTAATATTTCTCACCTTAAACTGCCTCCTGCAGAACTGGTTGCTTTACCCTTTGCAAAGGAGGCTTAGTCTTGGAAGAGCGGTGAGGGGACCATTTGCTGCTCTTCTGGACCCTTCCTGACAGCAGATGTCAGGGTCCAAATTGTGCCCTATGGCTCTGGTTAGCTCGGTCCCCCAAATGTCACCTGTATAACCTATGGCCATCTCTAGCACACTTTGCTCAGAGCCACTCACCCCCCGTTCCCGCAGCCCATTCCTAATCTGTTACCAAGTTCTGTTGATTCTCTCTGTGGCAGACATATTCAGCCCGGCTACCATGGACAGCTCTGCTCCCTCTAGCGCCCCTATTGCAAGAGCACCGTGAGGTCTCTGCTTTCTCCAAAGATGCAGGGTATTTCCGTTGTTGTAAAAGTCCCATCAGACAGCGCTGCTCCAAAGCCTCCAAAGGTTGCTCTGCTGTGTGCACATACTGAGCGGATGTACAGGGAGCTAACATGCCTGGGGGACTACTGCCAGTCAATGGGGGATGGGAGCTCCTCAGGCTCCCTGTCCCCCAGTGCGCTGGTTCTGTTTCCAGTAGCAGTTCTGTTTGGTTCCTCAGCTGGTTTCCCCAGTGGGACTGAGCTCCAGGTGCCCACAGGGGTCATTTGTTCCTTGATGTACCTTTTACTGGTTCATCGCCCTTTCCTGTCTCCTCTTTGCTCTGGATCTGTTAGCTTTCTTCTTCTTCTTTTTTTTAAAGATTTTATTTATTTATTTGACAGAGAGAGAGATCACAAGTAGGCAGAGAGGCAGGCAGAGAGAGAGGGGGAAGCAGGCTCCCCGCTGAGCAGAGAGCCCGATGCGGGGCTCGATCCCAGGACCCTGAGATCACGACCCGAGCCAAAGGCAGAGGCTTTAACCCACTGAGCCACCCAGGCGCCCCTGTTAGCTTTCTTTTTGTCATACTATCTTCATCTGATATTGGTGTCAGTGAAACAGCAGCTTCCTAAAGTGAACTGGAAGGGTCATCCTCGTCTATGTTCTGGAAGAGATTGTGTAGAATTGTTATTTTTCTGTAAATATTTGATAGAATTCTCCAGTGAAACCCTCTGGGCCTGGAGACTTCTTTCGGGATTTTTCAAATTACAGATTCATTTTTCCTAATAGTTTACAGGGCTATCCAAATTACTGGTTTCACACGTGGTGGGTTGTGGCCATCTGTGCTTTTCAAGGAACTGGCTTATTTAATTTACGTTATCAGATGTGTGGGTGTAGACTGTGCGTGTCATTTGTAGTATTCCTTTATTATTGTCCTTTGGATGCCTGCAGGGTCTCTAGTAATATCTCTGCTTCTTTTCTGATATCGGCAATTCGTGTCTTCTCTCTTTTTGTTTTTGTCAGTCTTTCTAGAAATTTGTCAATTTTATTGATTTTTTTCAAAGAACCAGATTTATGTTTCATTGATTTTCTCTACTGTTTTCCTATTTTTAGTTTTGCTGATTTTTTTGTTTTTATCTATCTTCTGCTTTCTTGTAGGCTTTTTTTTCTCAGTTCTTGAGATGGTAGCTGAGATTATTATTTGAAAGTTTTACTCTTTTCTCCCATAAGCATTTATGTAAGCTATAGATTTCTCTGTCAACATTTCTTTATCTGTGTCCACAAATTTTGTTATGTTGTATTTTCATTTTCATTCATTTCAATGTATTTTTAATTTCCTTTGAGACTTC